>JAVFBW010118310.1:0-15238 GCA_034783835.1 Mopalia ciliata
TTACTAAAAATTTTAGGAAAATCGGGTAATTCAATTTGGAGTTATGGTGTTTAACGCAAATTTAATTAAAAAGCTCGTTAAAATAATAAATATGCATATAATTAGCTGAACAGACAATATCCCTCTCCTCTCATGATGGGGAACATCTAACCAAAGTTTATGAAAAATCGGGCTATATAATTTGGAGTTATGGTGTTTAACGCAAATTGACATAAAAAGCTTGTTCAAATAATTAATATGCATACATGTATAATTAGCTGAAAAGACAATATCCATCTCCTCTCATGTTGTGGAACATTTAACCACAATTTTAGGAAAATCGATCAATTCAATTTGGATATATTGTGCTTACGCAAATTGTCCACCATTTTGTAAAAAACAATATCACCTAATTAGCATTATTAATATTCAGAGAAATCCATATAATTTTAATCATGTCTTCCTTTCCGGTCAGGCAAACTGTGTATAACATTTCAGAAAAAAATCCCTTAGTAAATTTCATTATAGAAGACTTTACATGGCTGATGCCGACGCAGACACCGATGCTGACGTATGACATAAGTTCTTCTTACTTCATACAGGTGAGCTAAAAATGATGTTAATTACCATGATGATGACTCAATGTCCTCAGTACTGGTCTACAACGTGATAATTAAGATGACTTTTAAAGGCTCACAGGACTTTGAGAACGATCACAGTAGACAGAACTACCACTTTAACAATTCATTTTTTTCAGTTATAAATTTTGAAAGGAGTATTTTCTGACCTTCAGTTGATGCATTCGTAAATAACAAAAAATCACAGAATTCTAGGAACTGTTTTAATATATATGTTTTGCCGCTTGATCATGGGCTTAGCCACAAATCAAAATTACCGTGTCCAAAATGGTCATTTTGCTTCACTTTTTAAGTCACTGGGTGTCAATTTTTCCAGTTTCCCTATCTCCTGTATGTTAAATTGCTTAAAACAGGATCTCTAAATGAGGCAATTGTTCAATTTAGGGTGTCCAAAGGACCGGAGGACACCCCTTTGCCTGAGCCCTTGGTTAAGAACTTTGGTGTGAATATTTTCTGACCTTCAGTTGATGTGTACATACATGGCAAATAGCTGCAGAATGATACCGACCACGTGTAAATAATATATTTGTTTTGTGACTGGATGCATGGAATTTTAATCAGTCCATTTTTGAACACTCTCTTTTGCGTTTGATTTCACAAACTTGGCACAAATGTGTAAGCTTAAATGTACTCAAAATTCCATGTAGAGCCATCTCAGTCTCTGATTGGCCTTGAAATTCCTACATCCATACAGCCCTAGTTCTAGCAAAATCACATGTCTTGGGGAAAAAATTGAAAATAATGTTTGGGCCATGTGTAGGACTTCGAGAGAAATTTGTGAGATGAGGTTATGTTTTTTTGAGAAATTTGACATTTTATGAATATCCAGAAGTAAGACAAAAACATGCATAATGGGTAGGCCTTTTAAAGTATACTGATACATGGTCTCTGCCGTCATCGCAAAAAGTTCACCACTATTAATAACAAGCAAAAGAACTCTTAAAGTTATAATCAACAAACTAGTAACTTTATTAAACATAAAAATTGTGGTAAGTATAACCAGAACGCAAGATATTTACTTAATGAAACATTAGAGTTGTCTTAACTACATGTATAACCAGAACGTAAGATATTTACTCAATGAAACATTATAGTTGTCTTAACTATAACCAGAACGCAAGATATTTACTTAATGAAACATTATAGTTGTCTTAACTATAACCAGAACGTAAGATATTTACTTTATAAAACATTAGAGTTGTCTTAACTATAACCAGAACGTAAGATATTTACTTAATGAAATATTAGAGTTGTCTTAACTATAACCAGAACGCAAGATATTTACTTTATAAAACATTAGAGTTGTCTTAACTATAACCAGCACATAAGATATTTACTCAATGAAACATTATAGTTGTCTTAACTATAACCAGAACGCAAGATATTTACTTAATGAAATATTAGAGTTGTCTTAACTATAACCAGAACGCAAGATATTTACTTAATGAAACATTAGAGTTGTCTTAACTATAACCAGAACACAAGACATTTACTTTATAAAACATTAGAGTTGTCTTAACTATAACCAGAACGCAAAACATTTAATTAATGAAACAGAGTTGTCTAACTTGTCTTAAATGTAACTATAACCAGAACGCAAGATATTTACTTAATAAAACATTACAGTTGTCTTAACTGTAACCAGAACGCAAGTTTTTAAAAAATTTTAAACAAATGAGTTGGTGACAAGAATAACATGTAACACATATTTGCAATGCATTTTTAAAAACTTTAAAGAATATAGAATATTTTAAAGTAAACTTACAATTTTATAATTACTTTCTGAACATGTTTTACCTTTTAAATTTAAGATAAAATGGTTAAATTAACATATACTTTGTAAAATTTAAAAGTATTATATGACGTGTTGTGTTGTTATGGCAGTTGAGACAACATGAGTGGTCAAAACTTTGCTGGCTACATTTTCACAATGGGCTGGCTGTTAAATGTACTTGTTTAAATTGATTGCTTTATTTAGAGTGCTTATTGAAGCTTATTGAACTTGTATTACAGCGGTTTACTCTACCAATGAACATTTCTATAAAGAGTGAATGGTTTTGTCGTATTGAACAAACGAAAGTTCATTAATGGCTTTAAGAAACAATCTGAGGGCCATTTCACAAGGCGATCTTAACTTAAGTGGAACGTAGCTTGTCATGGCAACACTATTTCTTCAGCACTGGTCGTCATGGTTATTATGTTAAACGTAAACTAAGATCGCTTTGGGAAATGAGCTTATGGTTATCAGTTTTGACTTAACATTTTAATAATAGCTAAAAATTGGTGACTTATCACAAACGTCGAACATTTTAAATCCATTAATCAACATTTTGATACACAATGAATGGAACAAGTTGCTGTCAGAGCTGAGAAACAGAACAAAAGGTTTTCAGCTTTGATAAAATGCTTCAATGATTGCTAACATAACTTTCAAATTCTAAAACCAAGTAATATGTGAGAAGGAATGTGATATTTAAATGGAACTAAAAAATGGCAGACTTCCTTGTCTGGCTTAACAAACAGAATATCACCTTAGATAGAAAACCTCTAAAGAAGGTTCAAACAAATGATAACTAGCAAACTTAGCAGCCAGTTGGATACGTTTTTGTATC
This sequence comes from Mopalia ciliata, assembly GCA_034783835.1. NCBI lineage: Eukaryota > Metazoa > Mollusca > Polyplacophora > Chitonida > Mopaliidae > Mopalia > Mopalia ciliata. The sequence goes on from JAVFBW010118310.1 coordinate 3,230, forward strand.
TTATCTGCCAAAAGAAGTGGTGGTTGGTTCAAATATGTCCAATGAAAATAATTTTTTTTTTATATTTTGCTAATTGACATTCATTGTATAGTTAGTCTAATGTATTGCTTTGGTAGGGATAGCTCAAAGATGTTATTCCTTTATTCAAAATGGCAAATGTCAGAGGAATATATCTCCCAAAAAGTTTATATTCTCGCATAGTTTCAGGGAAATGCAATGATGAGTTTTATTCATTTGCTAACTCGTCAGCCAAAGGTGATAATCTTTCGTCCAGAGCGGCGGAGCACTAAATCTTGTGCTGAGTTTCATGTCTGGCATATCTTCGTTGTTTGGAGTTTCATGTTCATTATTTTCTCTGTCTGGAGGTGTTGCGGTAAAGAATACAGATTCAACTTCCTTCAAAGGCTTCATTGGCACAGATGTGGCAATTGATTCAACTTCCTCCAGTTGATTCAATGTCACAGATTTGGCAATAGATTCAACTTCTTCCATATACATGCTTGTCACAGATGTGGTAATTGATTCAACCTCCCTTTGACTTCAGCCAGTGGTTGTCTTGTCACCGACATGACAATGGATTTGACTTCAGCCAGTGGTTGTCTTGTCACCGACATGACAATGGATTTGACTTCAGCCAGTGGTTGTCTTGTCACAGAAAATGCAAGTTGGTATTTGATTTGAGATTTACAAAAGAACCCTTTTCTAATTCAGGTGGCAGGCGATGTAACTTGACTTGTAAAGTTCTTTCTTTCAAAATTTGAGAGTAGTCTTTAAGTAAAATTTGGCTAAATTTCTTCCTCTTTGAATCCATTCTTTCAGCTGTTATGTTGCTAGTATTCGAGTCTGATGCACTAACTGATGTGAAGATTGAAGGCTTTTCATGCATTACACAACTGGCTGTAACTTCTTCACCTGTATGCTTTGTATAGCTCATTTTACTTTCAATCGTCTGAAGTGGTGAGCATTGAAGGAGATTTGCTGATCTTACATTCTTTAAGTCGAGTTCAACAAGATTCAGTTGTGTTTGCATAATGGGCCGTTGTGTTGGCAAATCCTTGATGGCAAGGCAGTCTACTGATTTCTTAAGAGCATGTTGTAATGGTTTAACATTAGGACCTTTTATTTGTTTCAGATTAGAAGGTACCGCTGGTTGCATAAGACGACTCTGCATGGGTTTTAGAGCAAGAATTTCAACTTGTTCCATGGTAAAATTTGGTGACAGTTCTAAGAGAGGACTCTGTACCGGATCCCAAATGGAACTTTGTATGGGTTTTCTGGGAGAATTTTGTACTAGTTTCTCGTGAAAACCTTGTGTGGGCTTCTCCTGAGGACTTTGAATTGGTTTCTCGTGAGGACTTTGTTTTGGTTGATCGTAAGGACTTTGTTTTGGTTTCTCGTGAGGATGTTGTTTTGGTTTCTCATGGGGACTTTGTACTGGTTTCAAGAGATGATTTTCTACAGGTTTTAAGAGAGAATTTTGTAATGGTTTTAAGAGATGACATTGTACTGGCTTCTCGTGATGACTTTGAACTGGCTTGTCATGAAGACTTTGGGATGTTTTCTCGTGAAGACTTTGTACCAGCTTCTCGTGAAGACTTTGAACTGGTTTCTTGTGAAGACTTTCTACCGGCTTCTCGTGAAGACTTTGTACCGGCTTCTCGTGAAGACTTTGAGCTGGTTTCTTGTGAAGACTTTCTACCGGCTTCTCGTGAAGACTTTGTACTGGCTTCTCATGAAGACTTTGTGATGGTTTCTCGTAAAGACTTTGTACCGGGTTCTCGTGAAGACTTTGTACCGGGTTCTCGGGAAGACTTTGAGCTGGTTTTTTGTGAAGACTTTGTGTGGGCTTCTCCTGAGGACTTTGTATTGGTTTCTCATGAGGACTTTGTTTTGGTTGATCATAAGGGCTTTGTTTTGGTTTTGCATGAGGATGTTGTTTTGGTTTCACATGAGGACTTTGTACTGGTTTCAAGAGACGATTTTCTACAGGTTTTAAGAGAGAATTTTGTAATGGTTTTAAGAGATGATGTACTGGCTTCTCGTGATGACTTTGAACTGGTTTCTCGTGAAGACTTTGAACAGGCTTGTCGTGAAGACTTTGTGATGTTTTCTTGTGATGACTTTGAACTGGTTTCTCGTGAAGACTTTGTACCGGCTTCTCGTGAAGACTTTGAACTGGCTTGTCGTGAAGACTTTGTGATGTTGTCTTGTGAAGACTTTCTATCGGCTTCTCGTGAAGACTTTGTACCGGCTTCTTGTGAAGACTTTGAGCTGGTTTCTTGTGAAGACTTTCTACCGGCTTCTCGTGAAGACTTTGTACCGACTTCTTATGAAGACTTTGAACTGGTTTCTTGTGAAGACTTTCTACCGGCTTCTCGTGAAGACTTTCTACCGGCTTCTCGTGAAGACTTTGTACCGGCTTCTCATGAAGACTTTGAACTGGTTTCTTGAGAAGTCTTTGTACCGGCTTCTCGTGAAGACTTTGAACTGGTTTCTTGTGAAGACTTTGTACCGGCTTCTCCTGAAGACTTTGTGATGGGTTCTCGTGAAGACTTTGAACTGGTTTCTTGTGAAGACTTTGTACTGGCTTATCATGAAGACATTGTGATGGTTTCTCTTGAAGACTTTGTACCGGCTTCTCGTGAAGACTTTGTACCGGCTTATCATGAAGACTTTGAACTGGTTTCTTATGATGACTTTGTACTGGCTTCTCGTGAAGACTTTGAACTGGTTTCTTGGGAAGACTTTGTACCGGCTTCTCGTGAAGACTTTGAACTGGTTTCTCATGATGAATTTGAACTGGTTTCTCATGAAGACTTTGTACTGGTTTCTTATCAGGACTTTTCATTGGTTTCCCTATAGCAATTTGTACTAGTTTTGAGAGAGAATTGGGAACTGGTTTCAAAAGAAACCTTTGTACTGGTTGTTCTAAAGGACTTTGTGCTGGTTCACCAAGAGGATTTTGCACTTGTTTCAAGGCAGAATTTTGTACTGGTATAACAGGGGCACTTTGTATCTGTTTCTCGTGAAAACATTGTGTGGGTTTCTCTTGAGGACTTTGAATTGGTTTCTCATGAGGACTTTGTACCTGTTTCTTGTGAAAACATAGTGTGGGTTTCTCATGAGGACTTTGATTTGGTTTCTCGTGAGGACTTTGTACCTGTTTCTCGTGAAAACATGGCGTGGGTTTCTCATGAGGACTTTGAATTGGTTTCTCGTGAGGACTTTGTACTAGTTTCTCATGGAAATTTTGTAATGGTTTCTCATGGAGACTTAGTTCTGGTTTCAAGAGACAATTTTCTACTGGTTTTAAGAGAGAACTTTGTGCTGATTTTGCGAAAGAACTTTGTACTGGCTTTAAGAGAGGACATTGTACTGGCTTCTTGTAATGACTTTGAACTGGTTTCGCGTGAAGACTTTGAACTGGTTTCTCTTGAAGGCTTTGAACTGGTTTCTCTTGAAGACTTTGTACCGGCTTCTCATGAAGACTTTGTACTGATTTCTTATCAGGACTTTGCATTGGTTCCCCTATAGGAATTTGTACTGGTTTTGAGAGAGAATTGTGAGCTGGTTTTAAAAGAAGCCTTTGTACTGGTTGTTCTAAAGGACTTTGTGGTGGTTCACCAAGAGGATTTTGCACTTGTTTCAAGACAGGATTACGTACTGGTTTGACAGGGGAACTTAGTCTTGGTTTCACTAAAGGACATAACACATGACTGTGTACCAATTTTGAGAGAGGCTTTTGCAATGGTTTCAAGAGATGGCTTTGCATTGGTTCCAAAGGGGGACTTTGTGTTGGCTTCTCTGGAAGACTTTTTGTTTGTGTAAAGATAGGCCACCATAATAATTTCATACTGGGATTTTGTCCTGGTGTCTGATGAGAACTCGGCACTGGTATCTTGAACTGATTTTGTTCTGGTTTCTGGTGAGAACTTTGCACTGGTTTCTTTAACTTATTTTGAAGTGGTTTGGATGGAGGACTTTGTATAAGTTTACCAACAGGATTTTGCTCCGATTTGTTAAAATGTTCTTCGTCAAAAGCAACAATTTCCATACCTTTCATTACCTGCCTTTGTGTCTCCTTTAAAGTATGATGAGGTGGTTGTTCAGTTTTTCCAGTTTTGAGTTGACAACTCTCTTTGAAAGATGAGGATACTGAGCTTGTGACATTTTCATATACCTGTGATAATTCTAACTGTTTGGATGTTTTGAGAGCGCACTGGAACTTTTGATGAAACAAAGTTGAGCTTTTGATAAACAGCTTGGAAGTAATGATGTTTTCTGGATATGACTTAGACAGCAAATATTTACAAAGTCTCACTCTGACCTTTACCATTGATGAAGCAAACAGTTGCATTTCACCATCAGTTCGCATACTGCTGTAGAATGAACACAACAGATTATCCAGTTCTACAGGAGGGATTGTCTCAGCCTTTCTTTGGTCTTTAAGAGCAGACCCCATCAGAAATCTATGGAAAAGATCAGCGACGGAATTCAGGAAATCTACAGTACCATCTTGGTCTGAGGATGAAGAAGTTTCACATAATTCTGATCTATCAGGGATGGGAGGGGGTAGAATAGGATACTGGTCAGCTTCACAACACCCTATATGAAACACATGAAAGGGATACTCTTATTGAATCTTAGCCAGGGGTTTTTATAGACAAAAATTTTCATTGAACTCAATTTGATGTTGCCTAAAACTCAATATTTTGAGGGCGCACAAAATGCAATAATACCCCATTTTACTTAATTTTCATCGTTAATTAAATAAAACCAACATCTTGGTGGATATGACACTGGATGAAGTGAGGAAATCTGCGGGTCATCCACTGTAAATTCTCTATTTCATAGCTCACCAGTGGCCAAAAGAAGTCTAAACTTTTCTAACAAAACTGAATATCAAATAAAAGAAAAACTCAATTCGCCGTTTTCTTTCATCAGGGTATTCCACGATAAAAGTTTCTATAAAAACCCTATCTTAGCAATCCTGTGATTGATGATTTGGTGTTAAAAGAAAGGCCTGAAAGGCTTATTTTTTATGGATTTGTTTGATTGGGGTTTAATGCTGCACTTTCTTCTTAATAAAATGTCTTTCATAGTATTTATAAACTTTTCTGTCAATTGAGTGTTTTTGAGAGTAAGGCGCACAGTGGGCTTTTCTCACACATTTTGGCAGTACTTGTCATGTACAGGCAGTCAGCCAACGTTTTGTCTTTCATGTCACGTGATGTTTTGCCTAGAATAAATGATAATAAAGCCAATGGCACACCGTAATGGAATTTTCTTACTTTATAATTTAAAAAAAAAAGTGTTTCTATTGTTTTTCATGCTTGTTATGATTTGATTTATTCAAAATTAAGAAGTTTGATATCTAAATGAACTTTTTGTGTAGTATTTGCCAGTTTCAACATATTTGTGTATTAAGCATAAATTACATGTAATTTTATAAAATACTCCAAAATATTCAATGGGTCTGGAATACATGTCTCCCTATAACTTATGAATGAGAGCATGTTCTGTGCTCAAACCTAAGGATTTCCTATGATAAACATAAACACTAGGCAAGGTTGAAGACTAAGGGACTCCTAAACACATACACCTCATTCTCCTGGTGACACAGAGGTCATTTAAAATTGGCCGCTAAAATCTATCCCCTATTCTTGAACCCACAGGAAAGTTTGTTTGATGTTTAATGTCCTACTCAAGGGTATTTCACTTATATGACGCTTGATTGTCCACTTCACACTGTACACAGCTTTATGTGACTTGCTCATATACCTGGCCGACAGGCGGACTCGACCCCGTGAACGATAAATTAAAGCACTACCAGAGTAGGAAGGACACTTGCTACCACTAAACCACGCCGGCAGGCAACCCCCCCAAGAGGAAGTAATCCACTCCTAAAGCTCGTTTTTATGAGCATTATTTATGAACTTGTAAAGCTATATAATGCAAATGTATGATGAAAGTCAAAAATTAAGATGTTTGTTTGTTTGTTTGATTGGTGGTTAACATCGTACTCAAGGGTATTTCACTTATATGACGACAGACACAAATACAGAACATCACAAACACATCTGCTTACCGTTACCCTTTAGCTCTGCGAACACCAGGGCAACAGAAAGCAACCTCTTTTCTCGCCTCTTACGATAGACCGAAGAAGCCGAGGGAGCATTCTGCAGGGCCATGGCCCACTCGCTCCCTCACAGGGCCAAAAATTAAGAAGACAAACGGCAAAAGTTGCACTAAATTGCATAAATCTACTTGATTAGCTATTTCCTATCAAGAAGGATGACTTGTGCATTTGCCAATTTAAAAAATGTATCGAAAGATGCAATTTTGTTGACATTTTGATACCAAATCACTAAGATTGTTTGTTTGTTTGAGGTTTAACGTCGTAAACAAAGGTATTTCACTTATATGATGACGAACTTCACACAGTTCCTTGCCAAATTACAGTGGAAAAACAATAGGAAACCTTGAAAATCACCCCTGTGATTGCCGGGCCATATCTTGTGACTCACTCACTTACCTGATGGTGAACAAATGGACTTGATCCAGTGAACAGTAAGTTGGAGTAGGATTAGTTAGGGCACACACTAACCACTAAGCTACGGCCGCAGGTCCCAAACCAATAAGAAGGTTTGGATAAATTAACCATAGGCGATAGTCGATGAAGGATTGGAACTCTACATGTATATGATCAAGGCTAACAAAGTCTGGAACTTTCCTTTTTCTGTTGGTCATCAATTCAACAAAGCCAACAAACAACAACAACTGTGCTCAGCTGTAATATCACCAAGTCAGCTATTTCATTTTATTATATAAAGCATGTTTTGACGGTCTGTCTGATCTCAAAGCCAGATAGTCAGTCTACCAGGGCCATGGCGGAGAAAAAGTGTGGAATATGGGCATCTCTTTGCCCAGAAAATTACTAAGTCACAGGATATTGAGCAATTGAAAAAAAATCTTTTTTAGGTTATGTCATTCAATGATTCACAGGTAATATTATTAATATTATTCCTTTTAGAGTAAACCTAGCTTATATTGTGTACAAATTGTATACTTTAAAATAATATGAAATGTGCTGAGTTCACTAATCAAGCTTCCTAACGCATAACAGCCCTGGAAAATCATGCAACCATGGGACACCTGGTTGTGTGAAATTCTATGTCTGGTGAAAAATTAAAAAAACAGTATTTTTTCTTTATCTTTAAAAAAAAAAATATCATAATTTTTTTTATAATATCCACTCCAATATGGATGTCAAACCTATAAAAGCAGAATTTATTGCATAAAATTAAACCTATAGTACATGTTGTAAGATTTCTTTTTACCATATTCGCCCTATCAGATCAGGCGATTTTTTTTTTTACCTGAACATAAGTAGTTGCACAAAATTATCAAATGTTTCCAGGGGTGTTACCTAAATACAACAAAATTTGTAAATGACACCAAAAGTTGAAAAACAAATATCTGCAAAACAAATAGCGCCTGTACACAATACAAGAATTAATAACACCGACAGCGATGTTGATTGATTGACTGTTTGTTTGATTGGTGTTTAACTTCATACTCAAGGGTATTTCACTTACATGTATATGACAACAGATTGTCCACTTCACACCGTACACAGCCTTATAATGGTAGAAAACCGAGAAGAAACCTCGTAAAAAAAACAGCGAATGCAGGAGAAACAACATGTGACTCGCTCATATACCTTATGGTCGAACCCGTGCACAGTAAATTGAAGCATGTTCAGTTCGGGAAGCGCATTCGCTACCACTGAGCGGGCTTGATTAATTGAAAATGAGCAGTCACTTTATAATTAGGTCCCAGCGATAAGTTTTATATACAGAAGTAGAGGCAAGTAAAAGTTCTCTACAACAAAAAATGAAGATAAATTCTGACAAAAAATGTAATGATTGTACATTTATTCAATATATATGTTGTCATGCAAATGACAGGGCACACATAAATTAGCCCATACAGGCAAAGTTTGGACAAAAATTAAAATACACTTACAAAGTTTTGATACTCTAAATGGGTAGTTAAGCTGGAGAATAAACTCACTGTGAGACATCGTTTAGCACATCATTTTAAAAAGCTCAATTCAGACTCCATTAGATTTACAACATGTGTAAGTATGAAAAAAAAAATCAAATAGTTCAGCGATAAAAAAGGAAAAAAATTTAATATAAAAATTAAAAACTGATATTTTTCATGTAAAAAACTCAATATTAAGTATCCCTGGATAAAAACCTCATAACTGCTATGAGCGTCTTAAAAATATTTAATTCAGTTTTAATGGTAAGTAAATAGTAAACATAGACATTTCTTGAAGTCAGAATCCCCTTTTTTTATATGCAGATGAGCAAGAACTTTCTTTAACCACTTTCAACTGATTTTTAAGCACTTGCCAGACCAGGGGTGATCTTTGTTTGATTGCGGTTTAATGTCCTACTCAAGGGGACTTCACTTATATGATAACGGAATGTCCATTTCACACAGTACTTGCCTAACATGGTGGAAATCTGAGAATGAACCTCACAAAAACCACTCCCACAAGTGCCGGAGCCACGTTGTGTGACTCATCCACATAGATGTGGGATTCAATCCTATGAACAGTACATTGATTGATTGATTGGTGTTTACGCCATGCTTAAGGGTATTTAATTTATATGGGGGCAGTGTATTCCAACAATAATTGACACTAGAAAAACTAATATGTGAAACGTTTTCGTTAATGGTGGAAAGCTAATCTTCCTCCAGGGCTAAGTAAAAACAGCATTGCTACTCTTCAAACAAATTGCCCTTACCCATAGGGAACAGTACATTGAAGTAGGATTAGTGAACACACATGCTAACCAGGCCTATGTTGTTGGAGAGAACAGTCAGAACCAGGCCAATGGTAATGCAGACTTATTTTACGAGTACCAATTCATATGTTTCCCAAATTATTTGCAGTCTTCGTCTTAATTTGCATTTTGCTACTGATTTTGGCCAATTTTGTCATCCAATAAGCAACGAAGATTGTAGTTTAAAGTAATTTGCTTTATTTTTCACAAATGTGCATTTATGTATTTAAAAAATAAGCAAACCAGCAAAATACAAATGTTAAGTTATCTCACAAAATTTTAGAGGACATGTTGGAAAAGATTACCGCACAGGTCTGCTAACCACCAAGCCTATGGACCCAGACCAGTGTTGCCCTGTTGTCAACCTGGTAATAAATAATTTCCCCAATGTTGAATTGTCCCTTGTTTTAGAAAATAAATCATAAGAATCATAAATATTTCAGGAAGCGAGTTTAATGATTTAATTAAATATAGAAAGTTCTCAGACTTCATAAATAACGTCTGACATTGTTGGTCCATAACACAGATAAAACGTAAATAATTTATTAAAAAACAAAAAAATAGAACAATTTTAATGCGTTTTCACAATGTCACAATGTCAATACTCTATTATGCCGTAAACAGTTTGAACGTCTGATTGAGGTTACACCCTGTTACAATGAGTTTCACATGGCGGCCAGTCAGTTCAATGAAAGATTAAAAAGCCACAGTTTTTTTGTCATTGACAATACACAAACACGCGATAAACAAGTAACGACTTAACATATGGGGCAAAGTCAGCAGATTTCTGAAGCATTAGACAACAAATTAGCTTCGTGTTGGTCTATACATGTAGCTGACAGCTCCAGTGCTAAGAGAAAGCCGCTAACAAATTATCGCTACACAAAATAACATCTATACTATGAATTTTTTTTCCTTTTGCTGTTAGCAAGTTCACGTAAACGCTGCCTGAAGACTTCTGTACTGTTCTGAAAATGGATTGATTGTACGATGGAGTACTTGTAGCCATTTTCCCGCAGATAAAACTGAAGTCCTGCTCGAATCCTGGTTAGGCTACTAACATCATAATCATTTCCATCCCGTTTCCTGGCGCTAGAGAAGAATCCAGCTAGCAGACAGTCCAGTTCTATTGGTGGAATATCTTGGATGTGTCTTTGATCGTTTGAATCGATTGTCCAAAAGTACCTGTGAAACAAATTCCGGGCAGCAGAGGCATTCCTAACAGTAGAATTAAGGCATCTGGGTCTGGATTGAGAGGTTTCCTCACTAGAATTACATGCCAGAGAAACATACGATGATGCATAGCTGTGATTCGTGTGGCCATCAACGTCTAAAGGCCAGTTGCTCATCTTAAAATTATCTGCCGTGTCCAAGGAATGTTTCTTTTCCAAACACAGGATTTCTGAGAACATAGGAGGGAGGAAATCTGTCACAAATATACTGTCAAAAACGGTTCTTCAACAAACAATCAAATCTTAGTTTACAATCCTCATCGAGCCTGCAACTGGAAATACCATTCTCACATACCAAGCTTTCAAAATATATCTACCCTCTTCCAGCCCACCTCTTTAGAATTGATTGCCACTCCTTGCTCAAACTGCTTCGAACCTGCCAACATTTTGTTGTCTGGTGAAAAACTTATTTAGATACCTATCTGCTAATGTTTTCTTGTCTGATTAAGATACATATCTGTCAGTCTTCTTGTCATAAAAACATTGGCAAATCAAATGCTTAAAAACATTGTGAATCTAACATGGTCAATTAACTGCTTGAAAACATTGTGAATAAACAGATTCAGAACATGGTCAATCGACTGCCTAAAAAGCAAAAACTTATAAACATGGCTATTTGACTGATTAAAAACATGGTGAATAAACTGCTTAAAAAAAATGATGAATCAACTGCTTAAAAACATGGTGAATCAACTGCTTAAAAACATGGTGAATCAACTGCTTAAAAACATGGCCAATCATCTGCTGAAACACATGGTGAATCAACTGCTTAAAAACATGGTCAATCAACTGCTTAAAAACATGGTGAATCAACTGCTTAAAAAAAATGGTTAATAAACTGCTTAAAAACATGGTCAATCAACTTTTTTAATACATGTTGAACCAACTACTTAAAACATGTCAATCACCTTCTGAAAACCATAGTGAATCAACTCCTTAAAACATGGTGAATCAACTCCTTAAAACATGGTGAATCAACTCCTTAAAACATGGTGAATCAACTTCTCAAAAACAGGATGAATATACTTATTAAAACTTTGTGAATCAACTGATAAAATACATATTTGCTATCAATTTATTGTTATCAAATTAATTGATTTGATTGATTTTTTCTACCAACGCTATTGTTCCACTCTTTGTAAATTTGATTATGTAAAGCTGATGTTGAAGACCATTTCTCTGGGTGTAGGCCTCTTGGTGCAAGGTTACATACTGTAGTTTTCCAATTGATTATTATTGAATTTATTGATTTGATTTGATTGATTTTTTCTCTACGAACGCTATTTTTTTTTTGCCCTTTGTAAATTTGATTATGTAAAGCTGATGTTAAAGAGCATTTGTCTGGGTGTAGCACTCTTGGTGCGAGGTTACATACTGGGATATAGAATACAGGATTAAAAACCACTACAGTTCGCCAGAAAGCAGAAGCATGGTGTCCAAAATGGTAATTTGTTTTACCGATTGGGGTTTAAAGCATTACTATATAATATTTCACTAACATTGACGGTGTGCAAGTCTGATGGGTGGACCCTAATTTATAAATGCAATTGGCAACAAACAATGACAAAATGTGATACCTGTTTCTGTTGCCGTGCCTCTCTGAAAACAGCCAACTCTTTTGCAAATGCCAACAAAGTTTATCCAGATAGTAAGTAGGGTTTGTTATATCGATGGTTTTTTTTTTTTACATGTATGTAGTTTGTTGCATTATTTTGCTTGTGCATTAATATCATTATGCTACATAACTTGTTTTCCTGTTTAAACAAAGAATCCTTGTAAGCCGTATATTTAGTTATGCAGGAACTATATCTCCAAAAAGAAAAGAAAAGCAAAGCAAAGAAAAAACAAGAGATCCATGAATGGATCTTGACGCCCACACTGTTAAGATAGTTTGAAGAAAAGGGTCTAAGAGGGGA
>JAVFBW010118321.1:0-15236 GCA_034783835.1 Mopalia ciliata
TGGTTTTGGTGCAGGTAGTGTGATGAGCTCTCAGCAGCAGATGTATAATCCGGTACGTCCAAATCTAGTTTTCGCTAAAACAAATTGATATATATCCAATCATTCTGTAAAAAAAAGGAAATCTTAACAACCTGGGTCTCTCAGCAAACAAACTTGTCATAATAATAATTGTTTTCATTTGTAAAAAAAGATTATACCATTAAATGTTGATTTGTCTCATTTTTAATTACAATAATTTGTAGCATTGATTTGATCTGTTTATATTGTTTAAGCCTATGCCTTTCTGTGTCAAATTTGTTTTCATACATTTAACTGTCATTATAAATAGCTTTATTACATCTTGGATCTCTTAGATATGTCTGTGTTGACGAGTTGTTTTTTTTTACCTATTATCACTGTGAGATGAGTTTTTAGTTGTTGCGTAAAAGAAACACATTCTAAATTATTGTAGATTTTTATTATTATTGATATAATATTACATTATTTTCATTAAATGTTGTTTCAGCCTGTGCCTTTGATAACCGCAATCCCTGGGGGTTTGAGACATGGCATGATGATTTTTGTAACGGGTGTCCTTCACCCTAACTGCTCCAGGTACATGCTGTTATAAGAATAGGATTTATTATTGGGGTTTATCCCCCCCCCCCCCCCAACACCCAACTGTTCCATGTAACTAGTTTTTGAGTTTAGGGTGAGTTCTCTCACCCTAATTGCTCCAGGTAACTCACCTGTAGTCAACTATGATTTTTATACTGGAGTTCCCTCACCCTAATTGCTCCAGGTAACTAGCCTGTAGCTAACTATGATTTTTATACCGGAGTTCCCTCACCCTAATTGCTCCAGGTAACCCGCCTGTAGCTAACTATGATTTTTATACTGGAGTTCCCTCACCCTAATTGCTCCAGGTAACTCACCTGTAGTCAACTATGATTTTTATACCAGAGTTCCCTCACCCTAATTGCTCCAGGTAAGTCACCTGTAGTCAACTATGATTTTTATACCAGAGTTCCCTCACCCTAATTGCTACAGGTAACCCGCCTGTAGCCAACTATGATTTTTATAACGGACCTCACACTCTGTACTGCTGAAGGTAACTCCTTTTTAACGGACCATCTTTTAAAGCTCGCCTGTACAAAATAAGGTGAGCTTATGTCATACCCCTGACCCACATCGGCGTCAGCCATGTTAAGGTTCCTATAATTAAATGTACTTTGGGGATTTCTCTGAAATTTTACACACAGTTTGCCTGATCGGAAAGAAAGGCATTATTAAAATTAATTGGAATTCTGTAAATAATAATTATGCTAATTAGGGGATATTGTTTTTGAGGAAATGGTGTATAATTTGCGTTAAGCCCTATATATCCAAATTGAATAGCCCGATCTTTCTAAAATTTTGGGAGGGGAGAGGGATATTGTTTTTTCAGATAATTTTATGCATAATAATTACTTTCACCAGCTTTTCAATTAAATTTGCGGTAAAAATCATAGCTCCTAATCGAATAGTCCAATTGTCCTAAACTTTTGGGCAAATATCACACAACATGACAGTAGAGGGATTTTATCTGTTCAGTTCATTACAGGCATATTAATTATTCTAACGAGCTTTATACATACTAATTAATTTCCATTGGCGTCAGCCATGTAAAGGCTTCTGTAATTAAATGTACTAAGCTTTATGCAGATATATTAAATCATTTTGCATTTTAACTTTCAAGGCAAAAGGAATGCATTTCCTTTGACTGGCAGAACAGGTGAGCTCTTTGGCAGCCTTGCTGCCAAGTATTTTGAGCTGCAAATGAGCAGCTCTATAACTCACTTGGTCAGTCGATCGGTCTGTATAACTTTCCCTCATGATGACGTGAACAGGATAGAAGCCAAACTGCTTAAGATAGAGAGTTCAAATTTAAAATGCAGCTTAATATGATGCTAAACTAAACTCCTATTGAAAATGGGATAATTCACAACAAATTTCAGGTCTACCTGGCAACAAATATGTTCTCATCTGTCACTTTTTTTGACATGACCACATGAACAGGATAGAAGCCAAACAGCTTAAGATCCATTAGTGTTCAAATATGGAAAGCAGTTTAATATGAGGCTAAACTAGGCTCTTATTGAAAATGGGGTCATTCTCAATAAAACGGTTTTAGTTCCCATAGCAACAAACATGCCTCTTTTTTTCACATGATGTGAACAGCATAGAAGCCAAATTGTTTATTATAGAGAGCTTTATACTGATTAATTAAAAATAATTTCAAAAAACAGTCAACATTTAAATGACATTCTTTATGTGGTTCTAATGAACCAGGTTCCTTATAAACAAAGAGCTTAGTATCGCAGCTATAGGGATTCTACGCTTGTTTATATAATTGCCCAACACCCTGTACTTCTCCAAGTAACAGGCTTTTAGCGGACTATCATTTTTATAACGGGCCCCCTCACCTGTACTGCTCCAGGTAATGGCTTTTAACCAACTATCATTTTTATAACTGGGGCCCCACACCCTTTACTGCTCCAGGTAATGCGCTTTTAACCAACTATCATTTTATAATGTGGCCCCCTCACCTGTACTGCTCCAGGTAACCCGCTTTTAACCATCTATCATTTTTATAACTGGGGCCCTGTACTGTTCCAGGTAACTACCCTGTCCAACAACGATTTTTATAACAGGGCCCCCTCACCTGCATTGCTCCAGGTAATGCGCTTTTAGCCAACTATCATTTTTATAATGGGGCCCTATGGGGTAACACCTTAAACTGCTCCAGGTAGTTCGTTTTTAGGTGACTATCATTTTCATAACAGGCCCTTCACTGTTGATTTGTGACAAGAAAATGAATAGGGTAGAACTGTGAAAAATGTCCATAATTGTATCCAGTTACGGGATCAAGATTGAAGTGTTCCTTTTGTACGATTTATATGTTAAATGCTTTCTGGGATATGTTATTCATTGATTTTGTATTTGGTTGCATGACACATTGCAGCATGTATGTAGTGTTTCAACAAGGTAGTCTGGAACAGTTTTGCACAACACGAAAGTTGCAATGATTCAGAAAAATAGCTTGGATAACTGTTGATCACAGCACACAAATCAATAAATGTTAGGACCATTTGATGGGTCAGCCAATCGTATAAGATGTGACGTGAACTTCAGTGTTTGGGTTAGGGTTACATTTAGGTTTATTGTTGTCTTTTAGAGTAAGTATAAGGGTTAGTTTTAGGTTTAGTATTATCCCTAGCCCAGAAGTAAAAACGTATATCTTACATGACAGATAGGCCATTTGATGTCAGAACACAAACCAATAAAGGTAAGGACTGTTTGACCACAGAACACAAACCAATAAATCAAAATCGTTGATCAGAACACAAAACAATAAATCTTGTGACAATATAATGTAACATATCCAATATGGCATATTGAGAAACGTATTATAACCATTATGGCATATTGAAAATGTATCATATCCAATATGGCGTATCGAAAATGTATCATATCCAATATGGCATATTGAAAATGTATCATATCCAATATGGCATATTGAACATGTATCATATCCAATATGGCATATTGAAAATGTATCATATCCAATATGGCATATTGAAAATGTATCATATCCGATATGGCCTAAATAGGGTTGAAGGAGAACTTCAGCTGCTGATTCTACAAATGTTCTAAGCTGTCTTACAACGTCATTTGGATCAATAAATCTAAGAACTGTTGATCACAGAACATAAATCAGTAATTGTGATGACTGTTGATCACAAAACGCAAATCATTAGATTTAAGGGCTGGTGATCAGGAAACACAAATCAGTCAATCTAAGGAAAACCTTGAGGAATCAGAATTGTTTTGTTCCCTTATAGATTCACCATTAACATCCAACAAGGTCAGTACCCGAACTGTGATATTGGCCTGCACTTTGATGCCCGTGTGAATGTTGGGGGAGACTGTGGTTTGGTGGTCAGGACGAATCGAAAGGGAGGAGCTTACGGGCCGGAGGAACGCCATCAGAATTACTTCCCTTTTGCTCCCAATGCTCAGTTTGACATGATCATTCTTGTGGAGAAACAGGGATATAAGGTAGGTACAAAACCAAGCTTTGTTTAAACATTTCACATATGGGTTACTAGGACCCATAGTTTTCGTAAGTATGGTCATGCTAAAGTTGAAAATGAGGAAGATTGACAGCTATTTGCAGGAATGTCACTCTTGCTTCTTTTCAAAGAGTTACACCATTCTCGTTAATGATTTACTGAATGTATTTATGAATGATTTTCAGGTCATCAATTTTCTGAACTAGAATCTGTTCAAAACTAAGAAAGTGTTATCCCATAATGATGAAAATATTTTGAATATATTTACTTATTTATGTGTTTGTTTGATAAATGGGCTATATTAAAGATCAATCATCATATCCTCAACATTAGCAGGGTAATTGTAGAAATTATTTTTATGAAAATTGAGATTTAACAAATAGTCCCAAAAAACTTTTTGAAATCTGAATTAATGATGACAGAATGTAAAGATTTCGTTTAAAATTAAGTTTGTTAAAAAAAAACATTTTCACCTATTTAAATTGTAATTTCTGCCCATGTGAAAATAAAATTTAAAAATACAGGTCAACTGCAAAAGAACATGTGAGCCATGTCATTCAATCCTCTTTCTTAACTGATCAGCACGATTCTTTTTTCTCAGATTGCGGTGAACAACCAGCACTTTGTGGAATTTACTCATCGTATTCGTCCCATCCATAAACTTGACACAATGGAGATCACTGGTGATGTCAGGTTGACAAATGTTCGGTTCCAATAAGAGTTGATTGTCTGTATAATTCATGGTAAGTTAATTCTAATTTAGAGACCACAGACTCTAATCTGGAATTAAAACATACAGGGATATGTAACAGTAACCTTTAACCTTGATTTGACGATGAAATCATGAACTCTATCACGGAACATGGAAATTGGCAGGAAAAGCTGTACTTTGTGAGCAAAGAAGACGGTGTGTTGAACGAATATTACTTGATAAAAAAAAAATAAAAAAAATATTATTATTATTTCACTCTTATATACTTTCATTTAACAGCTGCTATCTGGTGTTAGAAGACTTTCTTAAGTACATATAAACAGCTATCTTTAGTTTCGTAGAAAGTATTATTATAAGTGGAAAAAGTTGCCTTTGGGTCAAACAACGATTTGATGTTGGATTAGAAAAGCCTTGAATTCGGCCGATTAAGTGAAAAAAAAAGGCTATCATGTCTCTCTTTCCTATTTACCCCCCTTGTCCACCATGAAAATCAACCAAAGAGATGTTAATGCTTGTAAAGTTTCATTCACATTTCTAAGACTGCAAAAACTGAAAAAATTAAGCAAATAGTATATTTGTCCCAACTGCTAGAAGTTACAAGGTAGTTTCATTTTTTTTTTATAGAGAACCTGATCTTATGTGTTCTCCACTCCTATCTCACCTGTTCTAGAGCTAGCTTACCAAAATAAATTGATGAATGTAATTTGACTCAGATATTCTGTTCTAATGATAACTTTCCAACATAGCAAAACACCTCACAATTACTAGTTGTGTTAATGGGGTTATTTGCTGATATACCTCCGTCACGACACCAAATATAATCCTTCAGCAAAAAACCCAACACATATTTTTTGTTGCTTTTTGAGCCATCTCAGTGTCCTATTGTTCCTTAGATTCTCCTTGTGACAGGAGATTCGCTGAAGGCCATAGTTAAACCTGATAAATTCAATATGGTCTTTGTTGTAATCCGGGTGGTACTTAAAGCAAATGCCAGGCTGAATACTTTGCATTTTTGTGTTTTCAGGTTGTGGAAAACGTACAACAACAACAACAGACAGATTGCCTGCTGTGTATTTCCCTACAACTTTACACGTCAACATTAAAACTTAATTGAGACATTTATATATTTTACATATATGTAAATAGGAAATGCTTACTGGTTTAACAAAAATGAGAACAAAATTAGTCCCATGTCAAATTAATGTCTATAGGTTTTTTTGCAAAAGGTTTTCCATTTGGGGTTTTGACTGAATATGTACTTGCATCTGACCTGTTACTGTATGTAAATAAAGTGGGATTGTAAAAAAAATATATTTTGTACCATTTAATATACTAAACTGCATAAAGTAATTAAACTCAAGATTGTACAAGTTGTTTTATGTGTTGGGTTCCTTTAATTGTCCACCACTACTATAGTAGTAACAAATGTTTGTGAACACGCTAGCTTGAAAACAAATTCTCCGGTTAACTTCAAACTTGGTATGTAGCTTCCTCTTGTTAAGACAACAGATTTTATTGCATTTCACCAAATTACGTTTAATGAAATGACCGTTATTACATAATTTTAGCATATTCATGCGAGTAGGCTATGTGTTGTGAACACGATAAGTATAGAATAAATTCACGGATTAACTTCAAACTTGGTATGTAGCTTCTTCCTGTTGAGATCGCGGGTAGGATTACATTTCACCAAATTCCGTAAAACAAAATGACCGTATTACATAATTTTAGAATATTCATGTCTTTACATGTTGTGAAAACAATAAGTAGAGAATAAATTCACAGATTAACTTGGTATGTAGCTTACTCTTGTTAAGACGGCAGATAGGATTACATTTGACCAAATTCCGTAAAACAAAATGGCCGTTATTACGTAATTTTAGAATATTCACAACAATAAATACAGAATAAATTCACAGATTAACTTTTAACTTTGAAGATAGCTTTCTGCTTTTAAGACAATGGATCAGACTCAATTTTAATAATATGAATTTTAATAAGTTCCCTGAAACAAGATTGTCGTCGATGCAGTATTTTACAATATTCATTACTGTATATGTTGTGAACACTATAACTCTGTAACAAATTGTAACACCCATGGTGTGACCATCTAGGGACTGGAGGAAATCAGGCCGGATATGACTGTTATATTTTAGAGGGCACTCTCATAGTGTGACATTCTAGTGAATGGAGGAAATAATTCCTGATGTGACTGTTACATTCTAGAGGGCACTCTCATAGTGTGACAATCTATTAAGTGGAGGAAATCACTCCTGATATGACTGTTATATTCTAGAGGGCACTCTCATAGTGTGACATTCTAGTGAATGGAGGAAATAATTCCTGATATGACTGTTATATACTAGAGGGCACTCTCATAGTGTGACAGTCTAAGGACTGGAGGAAATCACTCCTGATATGACTGTTATATTCTAGAGGGCACTCTCATTGTGTGACACTATAGGGACTGGAGGAAATCACTCCTGATATGACTGGTATATTCTAGAGGGCACTCTCATTGTGTGACACTCTAGGGACTGGAGGAAATCACTCCTGATATGACTGTTATATTCTAGAAGGCATTCTCATGGCGTAATATTCTCTTGAGTGAAGGAATTCAACCTCGAAATCACTGGCACATCCCAGAGAGAACTCTCATGGCGTGGATGTCTATTGAGGGAAGATATTCATTCTTGATATCATTGACATACCCCACAGTGCTCTCTCAGTGCATGGCTGTTCAACAGTTCCACTTAAATTTCAACCCCAATCAAACAAAAAACAAACATCGACTTAAATTTCTGTGTTTGAATGTAGTTTTACACCATTCATAAGATTAGTTCACTCATTCTCATATGTTTTCATCGTAGACCGCAGGCATAATTTGTTTCATTATGGTCCAACATTGATATGATGAAGAACTGTCCACTTAGTTACATATAGTGGGAAACCTACTTTTGTTTAAGAACCATTTTTTTGTTTCAAAGAACAAAAGTTATGGTGTTTATCACCATTTAATTGCAATATGCAATGTCCATCATAATTTTTGTGAAACCTAGTGAAATACATGTACAACCACATCTATGGTATTAACAGAAAAAGTGGAGTTTGAAGTTAATATGTGAATTTGAGTGATCATTTTGGTTTACGGAATTGGATGATTTGCAATCCCACCTGTTTCTTAACTGGAGGAAACTATTTTCCAAGTCTGAAACAAATCTGTGAAGATGTTCTCAAGCCTTGTGTTCACAACACAAACATATGTAAATATTGCTAAATTATGCAATGGTGGCTATTTTGTTTTATTGAAAAAGATACATACCAAGTTTGAAGTTAAGCAGTGAATTTGTTTTCGAGCTAGCGTGTTCATAAACATTTGTAACGGACAGATGGACGCCGGTGTAGAACTTCTAAGCCCCCCCTACTATAGTAGTAGTGGACAATCAATACCTCGTGTTGAAAAGGGGAGGATGGTCAGTAGTCCAGCACACAAACTACTGCTGTGATCCATAAGAGATAAGGCATACATTGAAGACGAATCTTACATGCTCACCACAGCTGCAAACTTTTTTAGATAAGGATCCTGCAGATCTTGTCAGATTAGGATCCTGCTCGTCTTTTCAAAATTAGCATCCTGTGGGCTTTTTTATCTTTTTTTTTTGTTTTTGCTTTAAACATGACCTCAAGTTAGAAACCATAAAAACTTACAGCTTGAAAAAATATATTTATTTTCAAAAATACAAAATCGGATGGATAAGTATGTAATGGCTAAAGAATGAAATATTCACCATAATGAGAGTTAAAGGATAGTATTAAATACTTGTAAATTGTCATGTATCAAAAAGGTTTTTTGGGAATGTTACAAGAAAAAACATCAAAGAACTTCACCGGTAAGCCCCAGTTGTCCCACATAAAATTGACAAACTGAGGTCATGAGGTTCAGATAGAAATACACTTATATTAAAAAGAACAAACAGTAAAATGGTGTGTACATTAAAATGAGCAAATTATCTATTTACAATTCAGTCAATTTGATTAATACCACTTCAGATTTCATTAACTTGTAACTGTATAAAACTTATGGTTAATTTCTCAAGAAATCTGAAGGAAAGAAATATGGCAACAATGTTTGATATTTATTTAACTAAGAAGAATCTTTTTGAAATACAAAGATTGTTCAATATAAAAATATTGTGTTAAAAAATAGATTTATATCACGTCTGTTTAAACTCTACTATAGAAAAATACAAATATATAATAATAAAAACTGCAAAATTTTGTTTCTGGAATGTCTTGCGAGACAGTATTTTACTCTGATTCAGTGGTCATGGAAGGATAAATGTTGTGGACTTGTTGTTCAGGCTGTGCGTATTCATCCACTGGTAGTCCGGTGGGATTTGAAAAATAAAATGCATTGTCTACTGGAATGGCTCCCTGCAAATACAAACAAAAAACAATTAAATTTTATTTTTAAACAACAAGACTTTCTTGGCGGGGTTATTTATCCAATGATAATACCAACATGGTATATGCTTAAGACTTCATAAAAATTTTCCACTTCTAGTAAACACATTCTCTTATCTACAAACTATTTCTTTAACAAGAAAAAAAATAAAAATATCTATATAAAAAAAAACTTTGTAAAACACCCTTGTACCATGCCTATTAGGTAATTATTTAATTTACACTTCCAGCTGAAGAATATTTTCTGTTGAGCATGAGTATATGCATGTACTTGTAGCAATCTAATATGACATAAATATGCATCTATAGACCTCCAAACTAGGGCAGCTTGTTTGATTAAGCTTTACCACTTATCGTTATTTCACTTATTGTGGCATGCCAGCCCAATAGGTGGATAGAAACTATTATCCATGTTCCTGGCTGACGACAAACAATGACACTGTTCCAGCCACTCACAAAACTCCATCGCGGTCTAATAAGGAAGATGGGCAAATTCACAGTGTAAGACACCTCATCAATTGTAGTTTGTTGTCCCCTTAACTCAATAGAGCACCCAATACCGCTAGATATCTTACAACATTAAAAGTTAGTTTTAGAACACATTAGAGGCTGTTAAGTCTATGAAAAAACCCCAACATGGAGAGATAATAACACAGAAGTAAGAAAAATGATATGTATATACAGTTATTTTGACAGATGATGAGCAGAATGGTGGGTTTAGAAAATTCAATAAATATAAGTAAAAATAATTCTTGAATATTTAAAATATAAATTTATGAAATAAAAACTCTATACAATAGTCATGAAAACTATTGTTTTTTTGTTTAAAATAACTGATTTGGATACAAAAAATTCCTGCAGCCAAAAACAATCCTATGCATTTCTTTAGTTAAGGTTACTTCATAAATATAATGGTAATCACAAGCCAGAACAATGGGTGGAGGAATTCACCATTCATTAATATAATGGTAATCACAAGCCAGAACAAAGGGTGGAGGAATTCACCATTCATTAATATAATGGTAATCACAAGCCAGAACAATGGGTGGAGGAATTCACCAGTCATTAATATAATGGTAATCACAAGCCAGAACAATGGGTGGAGGAATTCACCATTCATTAATATAATGGTAACAGTGTACCAGCACAAAGGGTGGGAGAATTCACACTGAACATCATTGCCAAGTTTGGTAAGAAACCATGACAAAGCCAGACACTAGATACAATGTTTGAACGCATGTCTCCTGGTAATCCCTTAGGTCAACAGCAAACGTGTAATGGAGAGAAATATGTAATTTATTACTTGACTATATAAACACAACATCCAAACATGCAAGAAATTGACAACGATATGTAATTATCATGTTATTACACAGGCTTGATTAACACTGTCATTGGGTTAAACCCTATATAATAGCACAAGAGTAGTTAGAAGAGATTAATTAGTCAGTGGGCAATAAATGGACGTATACACATTAGAAACCTGTCTGTTTCCACTCACCCAACGAAGGGAACCATCACTTGCCCGAAGTGGGTAGGCAGCATATAGCTTGGGTCTTTGTAGAGATTTACTCTGATAGATTATGGGAAATAATAAGTCAATTAACAGAGAAAATAATTTTTGATCCAAACACATATAAAATCGGTGATGATAACTTTTAAGCTTCATGTATGGGAGGGGAGAGTGACCAGGAAGAAAAGCAGAAAGCAACTGTTGTTTGTGAATGGAGTGTCCAGGAAACGGCTTACCTGATTTACTACACATTATAACGGAGGAACCTAACACCTTAACCGTCCTTTATCATCATGAACAGTTAGTTTTGCACTTAACTCGCACTGTGAGAGTGCTGTGAGATGTATACATTTTTACATTTTCTCTGTTTTATCAGTTATTTACTACTCGTTACCACTTTATAAAGAATCTCAATAATTCTTGGTGCTGACAGAGAGATG
Organism: Mopalia ciliata; assembly: GCA_034783835.1. Classification (NCBI taxonomy): domain Eukaryota; kingdom Metazoa; phylum Mollusca; class Polyplacophora; order Chitonida; family Mopaliidae; genus Mopalia; species Mopalia ciliata. The sequence goes on from JAVFBW010118321.1 coordinate 11,224, forward strand.
GGTCCTGTTGGGCTGTCATTGACTGGGGTTTGCCACACATAGGCATTAACATTAGACAAAACATTCAGATTAATCCAGTAAGTGAAAATCCAGATATATTAAAATAAATAGATCATTAACCTAGATATTATCAGAAAATACTATCTTCAAAATAGTGACTAGTTTTGAGTTCAACATTGAAGAATCTTTCCACATGCTTCCATAAAAGGGTTACTCTGGCCAGGAAAAGGAGTTACACTCCAGCATAGGTTTAAATTTGAGTTGAAATGGTTAAATGGTTAAGCAGAACAAATGGTGCTTATTTTGCTTCAGATTTGAATTATCAGAGGTTAAATGCGAAACGCTCATTAGTGATAGCTTTTAAATTTTCTGGACAAGTATTGTCTTACAGAATGTACTAGTCAACCTCTCTCCGTTTAAAACTCCCCACAGACTGAAATTTGAGCCAGAATATCCAATTTTTAATATAAAAAAATCTCCTCACATATTAAATAGACAGGCTACTATGGCGACACATTTATTTATGGAATATGTTTACCTAACCTTATTTGAGCTAGAATCATTTGCTTAACTAACTCTAAATGTCATGATGACATAAATGGCAAACAAGTGTTAAAGTAATACACATATTTTTTGTCAAGGGATGAGATGTTCTAACGAGTGGCCATACTTGTACATGTACTATAACAACGATTTATTTTAACATGATATTGGCTGAAGACATATGTACAGGAATTTTTTAACAAGAAATATTCATATGATTTAAATAATATTAATTATAAAAAATTAGAAATGTTTCACTGGACAGATGCTCTTGCTATGGTAACAATATTCCAAGTATTATTTTCTAAAAGACTAGCTGTTCTAGTTAACTGCATTGCCACATAACCATTACCCCAGCATTATAAGGTATCATTGCCACATAACCATTACCCCAACAGTATAAGGTATCATTGCCACATAACCATTACCCCACCATTATAAGGTATCATTGCCACATAACCATTACCCCAACATTATAAGGTATCATTGGAATAGTGATAATTTGTACCAAATATTTTCACAACGCCATCACAAACAACCGAGTTATCAGCCTGACACGGAATGCAAGTTGTTTATCACTGTGACCTTGACCCTATTCAAGATGCCCCAGTTGTTTCTCATAAGTTAATCATTTATACAAAATGATTTTAAAAGTTGATATAAGTTGGATGTGATATCAGGTGTTAATTTATTTAACCTTTACTTGTGACAAAATGCATTTAAATGAAATGCATGTAAAAAGAAAGTATGATTAATATAGGACACATACCTCTCCTGAATCTGTATAGTCTACCTCAGTCACCTTCTCTTCCTTCTTCTTTCGACAGTACTAAAAAGAAAGTAGACAAACAGGTTTAACCCACTTAGGGGAAAGAATACTCCTGAAATATATCTATTCAATTTTATGAGCAGCACAACAAAAAATCAGATAGAATATATCCACTAAATTCCAAAAACTGGTACTTACGAAAAACAGAAAGCTACCCCCAAGGATGAGAACAATAGCTCCACACACTGAACCCGCAATAATAGCAATACGCAGATCTTTTTCAGAATCAGTTGTGTTTTCATCCAATTTAGTTGTCTTAGGTCCGGGTGATGTAACTGGAGGGCTGACCGTAGGAGGAGGCTGCTGGAACTTACGACTCACACTATACTCTGTGTTGTTTACAACGTAAGTTTTATTTTCAAATTTAATCATCATTTGTGATTGGACAGTCTGAAATCAAATCATTAATATCTGATTGATATGTGCGAGACAAGAGTAATAAAACAAGAGAATCAATCAGACTTGTCAATATCTGAATCAGTGTCATTTTTATATGCCAAAATTTCAATTTAAATCCTTACATCGAACATTTTAATACATAAATCTAGAAAATAATAAACTTAACTAATATGCTTATTTAACTAGAAAATGAAATTGTCAGTGTTTTGAAGCTGAAACTAGTGAAGCCCCCTATGAAAGGCAGCATTCTTTAAAAAAAACTTGCAATAATAAACAATAGAACCAGTAGCTGATCTTACAGGTGTTTGATCTCAAATAATATCTGAAATCTACAACTTGATACTCAATCCAGGAAAAAAAGATACTCTGTTTTATAATGACTTTATTATTTGTTTTTTAAAGATGTTAGTAAACAAAGGTTTAACTTTTTTAAAGTAAACAAGTTGTATATGTTAGTATTTACCATAAATAAGTCTTTGAGACCTAGCTTTGAATCTTGAATTTAATATTTCAAGCCTTAATTCAAATCTTTAAATGTTAAATTAAATATTTGGAGGATCATATCCCATAAAGTATTTAGCTGTGAATTAAAAAATATTATCTATTTACTAAATATCAATTTTGCTTGGACACTTAAGCTAAAAATGTTCAATATGGGTTGGTAAATCTGAAGGAAAAGTTATAAAATGCTGAAAGGTGCACCACTGATTTTAACTCTTACCGATGTTTCCACAACATTCAGTACTTCTGACAGATCAGTGTCGTTGGTATCGACAAATGTCACATCCAAAATAACACTGCCCCGCGATATCTGCAAGGACCATGGCAGAATAAAATTATTATTAATAATAATTTTATCAATTTCAATATTTCTTTTAAAAAAACAACAATTAAAAGCCATAAAAGTATAATAATTATAAAATACCTTTTTATTTTAACCAATTCAAGATGTAAGAAGCCAATAATATAGTCTTGTCCACTGCAAAATCATCGTACGAGATGGCGGTGCATTTTTACTACGTTTCATAATCTGTTTGCTTGGGTTACTTTCTTTAAACGACTACCTTAACTTTGTTTTCATTGGGGTTGAATGCCTAACTTCAGGCTGTTTCACTCTCATGACAGCAGCATGCCAGTCGAATGGGCGAAAGAAACCACCCCAACACCCCTGGTAACAAACAAACAAAATCACAGGACAAATACAGGACAGTTACCGGACAATACAAAGACATCACAAACATATCAACTCCCTGTTCCTCTTGAGCTCAGAAACACCAGGGCAACAGGAAGCTACCTTAACAACAACAATTATTATATATGATGAATCATCTGGATTCCCTTATTTTCATTTAGTGACTATTGTTATAATAAGCTTTCTCTCAATATTTACAATCTCAGCTTCAATTATTGGCAACTGTTGGTTTTTACTGCCGAAAGAATGCCCCACCCCCTCCCTTCCCCTCTGAGTTACACAGGTCCAGAAACACAATGTCATACCTGAATGTCTTTAATGTTACTGGAACTCTTTAACAACAGTTTCAGCATTTCCTCCACAGCTCTACAACATAAGATTAAACAGGAAGTTAAGGTCATGTCATTAACTCATTCAGTTCATTTCATTGAAGTAGAACAGCAACTGATCACAACCAAGTGTTTCAATTACATATAAGTGTTTCAATTACATATAAGTGTTTCAATTACATAAAAGTGTTTTAATTATATATAAGTGTTTCAATCACAGCCAAGTGTTTCAATCACAACCAAGTGTTTCAATTAAATATAAGTGTTTCAATCAAAACCTAGTGTTTCATTCACAACCAAGTGTTTCAATCACAACCAACTGTTTCAACCAACCACAACCACTAGTGTTTCAACCAACCACAACCACTAGTGTTTCAACCAACCACAAGCAAGTGTTTCAATCACAACCAACTGTTTCATTCACAACCAAGTGTTTCAATCACAACTAAATGGTTCAATCAGAACTAAGTGTTTCATTCACAACCAAGTGTTTCAATCACAACTTAGTGTTTCAACCACAACCAAGTGTTTCAATCACAACCAAGTGTTTCATTCACAGCCAACTGTTTCAATCACAACTAAATGGTTCAATCAGAACTAAGTGTTTCAATCAGAACTAAGTGTTTCAATCAGAACTAAGTGTTTCAATCACAACTTAGTGTTTCAACCACAAACTTGAGAGGTGAGCCTTTGTGTCACCAGATGCCTGTTACCATCAAGG
>JAVFBW010118332.1:0-15230 GCA_034783835.1 Mopalia ciliata
ATATGGATAGAAACGATATGGCACGAAAAGCCCATTGTACTTGAGTTACCAGCTTGGCTCTTATGGGATTCTGAAATCAACCATGTTTCATAACGGCTCTTTACAGATTATTTACTCGGCTCACTTGATTTTTTTGTGTTTTCTTCCCCTTTATAAATCTTTAACATTCACCCACGCCATGGCTACCACAACAACTAGACTCACCAGTACGGTTTTTGTGAAAAGGTAACCGGTGGAAGGTATGACATCCTCGGTTATGGCTTAATATAATTATATTACCCATTTATTTGCATTGCCTGTGTATAGTCATTATGTACCATTGGTTATCATGTCAACAGATCAAAGTTTTGTTACAGTTGATTGTGTAGCCATACATCTTTCTACAATTGCAGCTTGGATTGCATCGGTGACTTCATAAAAACACATTGATTTGCCGGACTCAGCAAAAAATTCGGTGGCGTCTAAAGCTCTAATGATTTTCTTGGAGCAACCGGCCAACAAAACATCAATTTCGGCAGCTTTGTATTCCTCTACGATCTGTTTAAACATTTTTATTCCAGCGATGTCAATATAGGTAATGGCTGAACAATCGAGGATAATGTGACGAATGCGGTCCTTGTCGCGCTGGAAAACGATGTGATGGCCTCCCAGTTCCGGTCCATTCTGTCCCAGAGCACTGAGCGTTATATGTCCAATATCAGGATATCCTTCATTAACATGTTCAACGTCCAAGTAACCTCCATTCACTTTCCCCACATCCAAGTAACCTGTATTGTCTTCTTTAACCGAATATGTTGAACCTTTTGGGTGCACCAGGGAATTCGTTCTGGAGTTGATCTGCTGTGTGTACTTAAAGTTACTAGATATAGGTTGAACCACCGAATCGTCTTTGTTATTCTTCTTCGCTTTGTTGATCTGTTTTAAAACCACCTTAGGGTTGATAGTGGACTTGTAAAGATTTCTGCGGAGTAATTCAGCATTGGCGAAATAAAATGAAGTTTCGAATTTGAAAACTTTTATTCCTGCGATGGAATTAATATTGTCTTTATCAATGCTCCCGGCAACGTCTTCTGTGTTGGACTTACCTATAACTCTTCCCCCTGCCAACTGACTTTGCATAAGAACAGTAAAAGCGGACACAACTACACCGATTCCCAGCCCAATATCGATATCGGCTACAACAACTGACAGGAAGGTGGCTAACCAAATCACAAAGTCATAGATATTCACTTTCCAATAAAGTTTCAGATCTCTGACTTGTAGAAATAAATTTTTCATGGCAACCACAATCATAGCAGCGAGCACACAGACAGGTAGAGTTTTAAACAGCTGACCAATCACTAGAAGGACTAGCAGGATGAGTCCAGCAGATGCCAATCCATTTAGAGTAGATTTTGTGCCCATAGTACTCAGCAACATAGTACGAGGAGAGCTACAACAGGCGGGAAAACAGCGGAAAAAACTACCCAACACATTGGACATACCATATGCAACAAGTTCTTGGCTATCATCTACCTCTCCGCCATGTTTCTTAGCACAGAGTTTGGCCATACTAATGGAGACGGCGAAAACGAGGATAGCAATGATGAAGCATTCCACAATGAAGGTAGCTGGGGTGACCTTGTCCAGTCCGGGCAACTGTGGTGCAGGAATTCCCGCGGGAATATCATTCACAATAATCACACCGTATTTGTTATGGAAGTTTCCGAAGTAAGAAGCTACAGTTCCCAGAACAACGACAACAAGATCAACAGGCAGTGGCACTTTCAGTTTAGAGGCGTATCTTTCGTTGATGAAAATCTTAACTATAAGTAAAATCAGAATGCAGATTCCTGATATAATCAGCTCAGCAATGTTTGTCTCTGCTATTCTCTTGAACAGTGTAACATATATTTTCACTATCTTTCCAATTCCTTCTATGAAGCCGAGCTTGATCCCCAACATTTTCGGAACTTGACTAGTAGCTATGTGAACGGCTGCTCCAGTGGTGAAGCCGCTGATGAAGGAATCGGACAGGTACAGAGTGATGAAGCCAAGACGAAGAAGACCCATTCCGACCAGAATCAAGCCCACGGTGAGAGAGGCTGCTGATGCTATTGAGGCTTTGTATTCAACTCCAAATTGGTCATTAAACTCTTCCGTCCCATTTCCGCTTATGTTACCGAAGAAAGCGGTGGGTATCGGTAGCTTCTCCAGCTCCATGTTAATAATGCCACCAACTAGAATACTGGTGACAGCATCCACTCCAAAACTCAGGTATTTGCTGGTGCCGAAGAAGACATAGAAAAGTACAGAGAAGAATGACGTGTAAAGTCCATAGACTGGCTGTAAGGCCGCCAAATAGCCATAACTCATGCCTTGGGGAATGTGCATAATACCCGCGGTAATGCCAGCAATCAAATCCTTGGCGATCCATTTCTTCCACTTGTACCGCTTTAGGACGTCAACTACTGGCAAAATTGCGGTCACAGTCCTCCATGCTCGCTTCCGTGAACAGTATATCTGACTGGCACATTTCTTCGTCAGCGGCACCTTCTCCTTGTGTTTGTCCGGGTAATATTTTTCAAATTCTTCAAGGCTGTATAGATGGCGCTGGAGAGGAGATGGTTTGTCTTGCAGTGTCATCCTCACACGTCAAAGGTAATCTGAAACCGAACAAAACGTATTTTGATTAGAAACCAGTACAAATAATAACGACAACTTCAACTTGTTGGTATGTCTTCATTATCAACAAGGCCGCCCCGTACAGTATAATTAAAAGTACGGTATAATTGATGGGTAATTATGTCGTCACCAATGGAGGAACATTAATTTTTCAGCACATCATTTGTATACAGCACTTCACATTGTGGTTGTCTTGCTGTTCACTCTTTGTGCCACGCCTTCAAAAACATTAAATACCCTTAAGCACGGCGTTAAACAATATATCAACTAGTCAATCTCAGGTTAGCTCCAACGACTATAACTAGGAAATCTATGGGCAACAGTCTTAACTTAATCCGTTTAATATAGCACAGGTCTCATTGAAAACATTTATGTTTGAGTAATAGGTGTACACACTAGCGAAATAAATTTATCTCAATCGCTGGGATTAAACAATTCGCCGGGCGGAACTCGTACTTTTACCGTCAGACAGTTGCCGGGATCAAACGAGTTCATTTGCTGGCGATTGATGACCGTCATGGTCGTTAGTGTGTTCTTACCGGAGATGACAGACAAGACGATTATTGCTATACCAATGAGACCGGGATGTATTCTCACATGTCACTAAAATTTATAGCCTCTATGAATAGCCTAGTCGAAAAGAACAAAGGCCAATTGACGAGGAGGAGCTGTTATTTTAGGAACTAAATAAACAGATATATTTAATATAAAATCCAAGCAAAATACAAAAGCGATTACTTGAAATTAGAACATAACATAAGTTAAAAGCTATGTCAAATATACACAGTAGTAGATGCAATCAAAACAGTAAAAATAATTATAAATCGAAATGCAAAATATAAATTTCTAACTGAAACTTTTCCTCGTTTTCTTCCCGAGAGAAAAAATATTAAAAGGTGAATTTGGTCAAAGAGTGATATCATTTTGACCTTTACAGATGGTGATTTTGTTGTTGATATCGACCTTTGATCTCGGGAAGTTTTATTTATTTTATTTGTTTATTTGGCAATTCAGAGCACAACAGACCTTGGGTCCACTTACAGGTCTGATAACATACATGATAGAATAATTAACAGTCAGGTGGAAGACTATATAAATATATAAGGATGTGGTGTATTATAATAAGCGGATATAATATAATGTTTTAATATAGTTTTATTTCACAGATTAACGGTAAAGCATAGTATACTATATATAAATAATTAAGCTGTTATTTGTATCACAGATAAATTCATAATATTACTTGAAATTATATCACTGAGAAATTATTAGGTATCACAGATATAGTCATACAAGCATTGGAATTATATCACAGTATAGCGATTCGGTACCGCAGATAAAGTAACGCAAAAAAATCAGACACTTTCCCATTTAAAGAAGTAAGGGCAATACCTGTTTAAACATACACAGAGTCAATTTATAATAAAGTATAGTTGTGTGGGTATATCAGTTGTTATAAATGGATTTTACATGATTTTAAAAAGCCCCAAAAGAGCCAAAAATATCAATTGATGGATTAAGAGATGATATTTCGTGATAGGTTTCAAATGTCCGTGGAAAAAAGGAAACTTTACGGACATTTGCTCTGCACATATTTGATTTAAACAAATGCGTGTTCCGTAGTGATCTTGTTGGGAAATGGTAATTGACTTCTTCCAAAAGATAAGACGAATCAACCACGGAATAAACACACTTGTACAGGAATCGTAAACCCGCCGCTTCCAAATTATGGATGCATATTATATATTTGGACACCTGTTTTATTAGATGAAAGTGATAAAAGTCTGGGGTGGTAAACGGTTGTGAAATCTAAAAACGACTTCCGTGTGGCAGTTTCTTTACCGTGTCGTAACATATATTGTTGCCAACAATCTCCTCGCAATTATTTTATCAATCAGAGTGTTTTCAATTTCTTTACGATAACCTGACTTGTAGGACACCCTGGTAGCACTATGGAGCTATCAACCGCTCCATGGTAGCACATGAATACTGAATACAGCTGTTTCTTAGCATTAAAATTAAACATTTTGTGTTAAAAATCTTCACATATTTCGATTGAGACTTTTACATTTACAGATGGTAGGGCCTATTATATTTCTGGTATGCATTTTTGTCGGTCCGTCTTACATTTCCTGAAATTATTGACGTTTTCAATTCCAACCTAGTGATGATATCCTGATATCCCCTATAACACATGTAATAGTAGATACAGAGTTGTGTATCTCTACTAAATAGTCTATCATACAATATAGCCTGATGTAGAGACACATAGTTTAGAGAGCATAAAACTGCGTAATTTTAAGTTTGTTTTAAATTACCGGCTATTATGAGTTAAAATAGCCCTGTCCAATAATATTTGATATACGGAACTTTCTGTCGCATTTTATAAGCCAAACGAGACTTCATATCGCGCACCAGCCTTGTTAAAAACACAGAAATACAGTTCAGGTATCTAAGTAACCCACCATTTTTCTCTCTTTTACCTGCACTGTAAACGTGTCATTGTTTTGTAAAAGATCCAGTATCTTTGGCCGGTAAGTCTACTCAATTCACGATTGAGTTCTACTTCAAATTCCGCTGTAAGGCAATTACACGAATAGAAGAGCTCAAGCTCAGTAGCTACTGTACTAGTGTGTCCCTTATTATACTATTTGACAATGCCTCGATGAAAGTTTAAATATTGTTATTTGTCAATATGGTAATAAAGGGAAAAGTCAGCCATTTAAGTTAGCGCAATACGAACTATGTCATAGTAATATGTGTGGAATTACCTCGTCTTCTTCCAAGTGCAGTGTCAGTAGAAATCTCTCACTAGTTGTTGATAAAGGAGCTGTGTGTTAAAGTAGCAGGTCTCTACACTCTCTGTTGATATGATAACAAGTAGTCTGAACAAACCAAGTCCTTATATATTACTGAGAATAGGGCGTGTTAAAACAAAGTGTCCAACACCAAGCTACCAAGCACAGTAGCAGCCTAGCACGGGGTCTGCGGAGGGTGGGGGGAGGTAAGAGTGTTATAATGTCCATGAATACAACTCCCAGTCTATTGTCTTCTCTCGATATTGCTACACCGGTGACTTCTCGCCGCATGAGAGCCTCTCTTTTAATGCTGTCACAAAAAATGTCAAAAGAAAGTGGACGATTTTCAGAGTGCTAATCACACCTAGTCGAATGACAGGCTGAGCTCTGTCTTAAATTGATTACTTTCCTTAAAATTAGCTGTGAAACCGCAGCTGAGTCACAATTGGAATGCTGATCAACGCGACATGTACGGAAAAGCGCGACATAAAAACCTGACCCTTCTCCTATGGCCGTCTAGCTTAGAACAACACGTATTGATAATGGTCCTATTTATTTGCTATGCACTTGAGGAACATGTCGTTTCAGAATACATTGGGCTTACAAGCGGTCATATGAGTGAAATAACCTTAAGTACGATGTAAAACCCCAATTAAACGAAACTTCACATTTGATAAATATATATAATTAAAGTTGAACTACGTCGTTGCCATACAAGTGTATAGCCCTTTAGCATATTGCCAATCATTTAATTTTTTGTATATTCATAAGTAAATACTCTGACATACTGAAATCCTCAGAAGGAAATACGGAAATATAGATGTGTTGCCATCAATAGAATATAAGGTGTATTATCATAAATATGACATTATGCAGGGAGTCTGTTTACATCAAGAACCGGTTATAACACCAATAAGCTTACGTAACTTCCGTTTAAGAAATGAATAATAGTAACGAGGAAATATCACATGGAGTGAGGAAACATTATATATCGCCCTCTTATTCTCCTTTTGTCTGTTCAAACGTGCCAGCTTAAAATTAATCAGAAATCACAACCCATCAACATGTATTTATATATAAACACTTAAGAATTATTTTATACAAAATATGAAATTATTTTACGTGTACTGTTAAATACATTTCTGAATATGGTTAATTTGATGATGTTTATTAAAGCAGTTATAGGCTGCAATGCATTTATTGTTGTAAACTATGTCACCTTAAATATTTGTAATAACGTTTCTCTTGCGCCACTTCCAACTTATTTGTTTAAACAGAATTGCAAGCGATCGTAATTTCATTGAAATGTATATATACGAACGTCCCATCCAAAAAAAAGAATAAAATCCTAAAATAAAGTGAAGCCGTTCGCATTCTTGATAGACAATATGTGCTGAAAGTGGTATTACCTATGCCTTTATTGTCTTCGATGATGTTTACGGCTACTCATTTCTCAATGTAATAGTATCTCGTAAACACAAAAGTTCCATTAATCTAGTTGCTGCAAACCCTGCTTTGTCTGACCCAGAGAAAGTTTACAGGACAAAATAGGACACCCCATGTAAACCAGCTGCATACCGTCCTAGCGTCCACGTCTTTGGTGCCCTCCCTGTGTCCACTACTGGAACGCCCGCGCGCTGCCTTCAGTGTGTTACGTGTCCCCTACCGTCCAAATGTCTTACGTATCGGCAGCTCTCGATCCTTCTTCGCTCCGGGAGTTATCCGTAATCTTAAGAATAATGTGAATGCTACCATATTTCTGCAATTGATCTTCTAACAAAATTGGATTGCCTAAACATGATTTAAAAGATTCATTGAACCCTTGTGGGTTAATTTTGATCTAATAAACGACCAAACTTGGACGTCCACATTTACGTAAAATCAATCATTTCTTAGAAACAACCCTCGATCTTTTACCCTCTCACGCTTAATGGCTTTAGCTCAAGATAAGAACCAACATGTTTACTTTAGTCTAGTACCTTGTCCCTAAATTCCATTGCTTATTAAAAATAGTGAGTCTATACAAATGCACAACTTTTGGGCCAGGTACTAGACTACATCGTTTTGACACGTAGCCACTTAACGCGGTGGATGTCGTAAAATCCACATAGCCATGATTCAATGTTTGCAATACAATTTTATTTGCACTGAGTTGCATGTTTTACGAGTACAGACTGTTTTAAAGGGAGACAAGAGGCTACATGGAATCCATATTATTGGTGATTCAAAAGCAGGCCTTATTAAAAAAGTTGCCATATTGCACAAGATGTACAATTTGTACTGTTTATTGTTTTCGATGAGGTACGTATTCGCATCGACAACTCCCCCAGCATTACCGTACTGATACCCTCAATATACAGGGGTTATATCTGATTCGACCGTAGCTTTTAGTTTGGAACTATGTTCATCGAATTAATTCAACTCATTTCTTTTTATTTCACTATATTCATACGTCGTTTAATAAATCAACAAACGCCGAATACCGACTGGTAGGCCCTAAAATATAATTTCCAAGGGAAACAGAAACTATTTTATATTTCAACTAATAACAACTACTGCTGAATTCAATATTGCTAACTTTTAATTCAAACCGATTGAAAGCGAAATTATAAAAGTGTCTTATAGCTTTTGTAAGCATCACCACGGAACAAAATGCATCAACTGGGTACAGAAAACATCAACACGGGACGGAAAACACCAACACGGGATGGAAAAAACATCACCGATAGGCAGAAAGCCACCACACAAGAGATAAAGTATAACAACATAACAGATTGCATCAGCTAAGGACAGAAAACATCAACACAGGACAGAGAGAACCAACACGGGACAGAAAACATCAACACGGGACGGAAAACATCAACACGGGACGGAAAGCACCAAAACGGGACATAAAACATCAACACGGGACGGAAAACATCAACACGGGACGGAAAACATCACCAATAGACAGCAAGCCATTACATGAGAGAGAAAGCATAACCTGGGAACCGAATGCATCAGCTGAGGACAGAAAGCATCAACACGGGACAGAAAACATCAACACGGGACGGAAAGCACCAAAACTGGACACAAAACATCAACACGGGACGCAAAACATCAACAATAGACAGAAAGCCATAAAACGAGAGAGAAAGCATAACCACAGATCAAAATGCATCAGAAAACATCCACACAGGACAGAAAGCACCAAAACGGGACAGAAAACATCAACACGGGACGGAAAACATCGACACGGGACGGAAAGCACCAAAACGGGACACAAAACATCAACACGGGACGGAAAACATCAACACGGGACGGAAAACCTCACCAATAGACAGAAAGCCATAACGCGAGAGAGAAAGCATAACCACGGAACAGGATGCATCAGCTAAGGACAGAAAGCATCAACACGGGACAGAAAACATCAACACGGGACGGAAAACATCAACACAAGACAGAAAACATAATCACAGGGCAAAAAGCCATAACACGAGAGACAACATCAATACGGAACAGAAAGCATCAACATAGGACTGAAAGCATCAACACGGGACAAAAAGCCATTACACAACAGAAAACGCCAGCTCGGGACAGAAAGTATCACCAGTGGCAGAAAACATCAACACTGAACAAAAACATACACGGGGCAGAAATCGAGATAGAGAGCATTTGCACGAGGTAGAAAGCATCAACAATGGACAGAAAGCATTAATAAAAGACAGAAAGCATCAATTAGCCTGGGACGTAAAGCATAAACGGAGGGAAAAATCATCAACACTGGACAGGACGCATCAACACGGAATAGACAGCATCAACAATGAACAGCCAGAATCAACACGGGACAGACAGCATCAACACGGGACAGAAAGTATTAGCACCAGACAGCAAACAGTAGCATGGGACAGAAAACTTTTCTTTTTTTTTTACAATCGTTCGAACATGGGACGAAAAGTTTAATTATTCACGAAACATAAATTTAGGCGACAAAAGATATCAACATTTTTTAAAACACAGCAAAGAAGTTTTATTTCAAGCCTTTAATTGCCCTATTTACAGTACCGGTAGCATGTAATTTAATAAGTGAGCCATGGTGTCATAGCCCTAAAAATATACGATATTGGTGACATCCTCTCTTGAGTTTAAGAACTCGCCCACCGAATTTTCCACTCTAATGGATTTGTCGGTCCCCAAATGGTCGCTAGAATCGCCACCCAATCCCCATCCTAAAATATAATCAATTCTACAGCCTACGTCGAGACATTGACTCTAAGATACACCCGGGCCATCTTGTTTTGCATTTCTTTTATTTGCTGGTCTGTGGCTGATAGGTCGCCCCAAATATTGGGTAAAATTAATGCGCGATGGCCCTGCATAGCGTACGAGAGATGTCTTAGTCTCATCCACTTTAGAAATTCTCGCGAGAATACGATTACCAATCCCCCTTTCTCGCATCTTCTCTAGGCAAGTATTTTATTCCGAGCTACCACCAAATAAACATTGGGCGCATCTAGCACCAACATATACAGCTACTTATCTGCTACCGATGCTACTTGTGCTGCGCTCTCTTATTGCTGCATACAAGTTCCAAGGCAGCCAATTTACGGCTTGACCGTGTGGTTTGGTTTAAGATAAATTGTCCGCCAATTCGAGAATTTATTTGTTTGTTTTGATTGGGGTTTAGCGTCGTACTCAAGGGTGTTTCACTTATAGGACGACGGGTTGCCCACTTCACGCTGTTCCTTGTCTTATTACGGTGGAAAAACCGGATGAGAACCTCGTAAAAACCACCCCCGCCATTGCCAGAGCCACATCGTGTGACCCGCCCATATACCTGATGGTCGACAGACGGACTCGATCCCGTGAACAGTAAACTGGAGTAGGATTAGGAAGCGCACACGCTGCCACTGAGTCACGGCCGCGGCTCCCCCACTCCTCCCCGCCGATTCAGAAGTTACCTCTTTTAATATTAGCACATTATTGGTATTGGTAACCATTGGTTTGTTCAATGACTGTTTTATTGGGATGTATTTTAAGACCATTGCAGGAGGATGAGCATCACAACAGGTTATAACCATTGACCTATTGCTCCCCGCCATATTTGGTCAATGAAATTTTTAATATGAATACTTATTTCAACTTTTTTCAACTTTTTTGTCTCGTGCAACAATACCAATCTGGCCATTGATTAAATAAGTAATGAATTTAACAGTAAATTATACCTGCTCTCCTATTAAACCGGCTGAAATCCACAACTGAAGGACAGACATTTAAAAAGCTGTCACGACATTGAGTAAATATAGATTCCAAGTTGGTGTAATGTTTTTTAGCTGTACAGGTCAAATTAGTTCTTTTGTAAATTTCATATAACTATACTCGTATAATGTAAATTTATCTAATTTGGCAATTATTATATAGCAATCAGAGTGACGTATTTCTTGAAGAGTAAATACATGTTTGCTAGTGTTATCATAACATGATATATTACATAAGAAGCGTAACTTTAAATGCCGTTTCCTTGAGGAAGCGTAGCACAACGTTAACAAAAGTAAAACAATGTCATAAACTTATATAGGTTTAAACTATATCATCATAGGTATGTAGGTCCAATAACACCTTGTTAATAGAAACAAGTGTCAACCTTTACTGCGAAAAACGGGAAAAAAACTTATCTTTGACTTTATAAATTGTTGGATTGAAATCCCATGGGCTGGTATAAAAGCAGCACCGAACTCATGGTAATATTCAGTATGTATGTTAAATTCTGTCTGTATTTTTAAATGAAGCATACTATAAGGCCACCACTTTAAGCAACGTTGCCTTGAGATAAGGCAGGAATATTAGAATTGTTTTAATTCTACATCATACTTGTCCTTACTTCTCGGATTTAACATTACTATATCTACACATTATTTAATTGATACAATCCATTCTAACTTATTTTAAAGAAGAACCAATACAATTCTTCAAATAGCTTAATTCTATGTTTTTATTTTCGTGTTTTTACATTAATGATATGGTATTATGAGATCTTTGATTATTAAAATATTGGATGATCTATGACAGTTATAAAGTATTTATCTCTATGTAATGTCCAAATTTTAGTAAGTCTATATCTGTGTATGTAATATTCATCCACGAGAAATCAAGTCGTTGTAAAGTACATGTAAAGCAGTCCGAATCATTTCACTAATAACGAATGCACCTTGCCCAAGTGTCAAAACATGTGTTCGCAGGCTAAAAATGTATATTTATATGTGCAGTCTTTATAATATGGAAATCCATATGTACATATACTTAGCGTGGCATATGAGATTTATTAGCTGTAAGTAGACATAAAATATTCCATTTACTGATCGAACTTCTCTCGTGCATTTTTGGCCTCTGGGCAGTTATTGGAGATATATACGCTAATGGGATAAGCTGTTCATGTGGTTTTTTGCTTAAAAAGGTTGTCCGAAATGGAATTTGTCAGACCCTTACGGCTTATACTGTTAAATATAGCAGTGGGTTTGTTTCAACAGAAACAGGACATGTCTAGTTATGTGGTCGTAAATATAGACCGGATTTGATTAACGTTCACGCAAGAAGCAAGCGGTGGCTTTTTTGATGTGAAAGAAATGCTATCATTCTGAAAAAGTACACAAATGCCGTCCTGTTTTGAGCCTGCTTGATTAACCGCATTCTCGATATTGTCAAAAACAGATGGAAAATTGTTAAATTTCCATTTTGAATGAAATCTGTTCTGAGTTTAAGTCGAAAATGTCAAAAAATGTCAAATTGGTTCACACATATACAACAACAGAGCTTTCTGATAATAGGATACAAACATATATATATATATATATATATAACTCCTTATGTTCAGCAGATTATTGATTTGAAGGTGTATTATTGCGCCTAAGTATCGAATCTTTCCAAATTAAAGTAGTCTGGTGTCTTTTTTTTCTTTAGTATTCTGAGCAAATAGAATGATTTGACACCACCCATACTCCTTATTGATAATACACTATATTCTCAAGTATACAGTGAGCTCGTTGGTCACTGCTCAATATCGATACAACATTATAGTGTATTTGGGACAATCGACAAATTCAACACGGTCTAATGTTTTAATAGACCAAAAACACTGAGTAACATAAAAGTTGACTTTGTTTGCCAGTTAAGTATGTCACAAATATGACCACTTTTAGCTTCGTGGATTAAGCATTTAAAAAAAAAATGGGAGGACGGCCATGGCATAAACATTTTCTCTTTAGGCACATGTCTGAGGTATATCAGTCAAATGGATCACTTTCTCAGTCAGGATGAGGCCTCCGCGTAGAGAAGTCGACGTCTTACGTTTAGCGTCTTATCTCTATAAAGTGTGTGCAAAGAGTTATCGTTTAAGACAATTGTGTGTCGCCGCACTAGCATTCACGAGGACAAGAAAACACGTTGAAGACAAAGCCATCATATGATGTGAGATACTATATTATTATCGTTGCATAAACCTGACTGCCTGTATTCTCACTGATAGTGAAAGGACACTTATAGAAAATGATTCGGAACACATAAAACTCTGGGGTATAATTATGCCCATTATAATGTTGACAATGACCAATATTGACAGCCTGTGTATTTAAAACTATACTTTGTTCAGAACTATTTTGTACTGTACTTAACTATCCAATGGTCAGAGTAACATGGTGGCATACCTGATAACTTAAACTGATAACCTACGAATACGCAAACAAGTCACTCCATTGTGAGAAAAATACTGCACTTTTCAAAAATGAAATATTTTATGATTTTTTTTTTTTTTTTAACTCAGAAAAAAATAGTATTGAAATCGATCTGCGCATTTTACCTGTATTTTACCTGTAGTTGTGTGAAGCTGAGTTCTGGTCCAATGGTATACTTGTAAACAGTCCGTATGGCCTTGAGTCGGCTGATGCCTGCAAATAAATCACCAGTACAGAGTTTTGAGGGTTTATATAGAGATTACCGAAGTGTTAGAAGAAAATACAACCACTAGCAGACCAGGGCGACAAATCGCCACAGGGCGATATTTGAGTGTTTAAATTTAGCTACGGCAAAAGAGGGTGTTCTAAATACAACTAAACCTGTTCAGAGTCTAACGGAATATCCCAAAAATGTTCTCAATAATTTGATTACTCATTAGATCTGATTAACAATAGACGTCTTTGTGGTTAGCTCCCCGATGGTATGGCGAGGATTTTGTTCAAATAATGTGATGCTTTAGAAATACAGAAGAGTCTAATGAGCGGAATATAAGTGCTTTCTTTCATCTTACCTTCAACCATTAAGAAAAACAAGGCGGTAATGCATGTTGTTAAAAAGCCGACTTTGACGAATTCCGAATTAGAATTGTACATATATCAAGTTCAGACGACTTACTTTTCAGCATTCAGCTACAGTATCGGATAAAAACGTCTATATCCAAATGTTTTTTTTTTTCTTTAAATAACTCCGTCAATCCCATAAGCAATTGTTACGTAAGGGTATACAACAATGGGTTAATTGGCTTGTGTTAAACACATTTTGTCCGGGCAATAAATAAACAAGAATGACATCTGATAGAGATCTCTTTAGATAACAATGAGTGGAATGCCTGTTGGTATCACTGGCTATATAGTCTCCAGATTCTAAACTGTTAATATTGTTATAACAGTATTTACCACCATTAGAGCGGAACCGAAAGACAAGGGTTAAAACTTATAATTTATTTTCCTTGTTCAACAGCACTCTATATTCAAACATGTATAAAATATAGAATAATTATTACGGGCGTGATTACCAACACAATCGAGTACCTGGTTTACACCTGGTGTGTACCGTAGACTACTCTATGCCAATTAAGGCTACAAATTTTGCGCTTGTTTCAGCCCACCTTTAGCTTAATTATACTCATTAACTATATTAGCTATAACAAATGCTACGCACCAAGCTCAGGTTTATGGCTCATACAAAATTAGACTTTGACCCTAGCGGGTTCAAATGGTTGCATAAATTCGAATTTACATTTCACACATTTATTTAAAATATTAATAAAGCGTCGTTGAATGCTTAACGAAAACCATTGTAAAAATGTAGGCCTTTGCTACAGTTCGCATAAATTTAGTATAATTTTCTAAAACCCACGAAAACATAAGGTTCTTAAACAATTAAAAATTGTATTGTTAAAAAAAAGTATCAATTTGCAATGAAAGTAGTATACTTGAATTCTCAAGCAAACTGTAGTACATCTACTACAATTCCCCCAAAAAACGCAAATTCCTTTCTGTATCCTTTCTTAGCACCAGTGTAACTAGCGGGTGTGCGATATATTCTACACACTTGTGAAATGAGAGAAACACAAGAGAGGATAATATATACTTTGAATAAACGAAGAGAGATCAGACAGAGATTATAATAAACAGGAAAACGATCAGTGTTGGGTAATTTGAACTGGGACCTTGTTGACCAGGAAATTCTGGGACACCATAACACTGCATGTATATAACAATTTTTGTCTTTTAGAATCGATGATGTATGAATATATACCAATCTGCAACAATTGCTGAATATACCATGAACGCTTCCTAATAAGCTCGCTTCCCCTCTTTCGAAGTTTTGGGATGTTTTGTTTTTTTGTTGTTTTTTTTTTCGCTTTTTGTTAGTATGTATTAAATTATATTTTATAGCTTAATAATAGCTGTAGAGACACAGAACAAATTGCTGCACATCAGCCAGGACTTCACTTGTTAGGCTTCACAGTCGCTTCAGTTGTCAAACGGACAGTTA
>JAVFBW010118343.1:0-15229 GCA_034783835.1 Mopalia ciliata
CTGAGCGCATTTAAACAAACCTATAATTGTTTGCTCATTTATATCAAGAATAATACAATAACGGGCAGAAATAATATGCCTGTAGAAACATAAACAAGTATCATGTTTCATAGCTGAACATAATAAAATCAAAATAAGAAATTAAACACAGAGATTAACTAATTTGTATATCCAAAACTTATATCAGAAATGATACATAAAAATCAGCAAACTACTACAACTAAGAAATAACAAATAAAAGTACAGAATGCAAATAATTACACATGTTAATACCCATATATTTCACAATATGTCTTCAGAACAGTAAATACATTAAAAATAACCAACTAGAGAAAATATTTTCCTTTTTTTCTTGAATTTTTTTTTAACATCGCTTTTTTTTATTTATATGGGTGTTCAGAACAATAAATCTTTGACAAATAACCAACTTTACACAAAAGATTATGGATTTTCCCATGAAATTTTGAAGATTACATTACTGGTTGAAGTCAACAAATGCATTTTGAACCACTATTGTATAAACTTTTTTAACATCTCATTATTTGTCATAGATTTATTGTTTGGAAGACGCATATAGATGACATTTGACGAAAGAAAGATGTTAAAACAAATTATGAAAAGAAAAGTCAAAATATTTTGAAATTTCATCTCTTAAGCTGGTTATTTTTTAAAAAATGAGAATTTCAAAAGTTATTACATTTATAGTGGATTTGTGGTTGCAACAGAGCTCTGAATTAAATTCACGATGGTCCCCTTTTATTATTGGTAAATGTACTCTGTAGATATTCCGTCCGTCTAGGTGGCAAATTATTATTTAGTTGAAACCTTATGAGAATCTGGTGTATCTTTTAGTCATACAGTACAAGAAATGAAACAATTAGTTTCTAGTTGTTGTAGGATTGGTACTTTTTAACTTAAAAATCAACCCAGCCAATATATAATATGACAGGTCCATTTGCAGCCATTAAATTTACTTTGACAAATGTAATCTCAGAAATTGATAACAGTGTCTTTGTATTGTATCCCACCCAGAATAGGTGAGTTAGACTAAACCGGGACCTTATGAAGCAATGAACTTTTTTTTCAGTCCTGTCCAGGCAACAAATAAGTATGCCTCTTTTCATTTTTTAATTTGTTAGCTTGCCTTGTTGGTTTGCTGTTAAAGACAAGCGTAACCTTCACTACAGGTCACTTTAATCTCACATTTACTTCTTGTTCTTAGACTAGTAAGGAGCCTTTGATTGTACTGCAAGGAGCCCATAATGAGCCTATAATGGTTCTGTAAGGAGCTCTTAATGGTTCTAGAAGGATTCCTAAATGGTTCTATTAGGAGCCTTTTATGGTTCTGTAAGAAGCCCTTAATTGTTCTGTAAGAAGCCCTTAATGGTTCTGTAAGGAGCCCTTAATAGTTCTGTAAGGAGCCCCTAATGGTTCTATCATGAGCCCTTAGTGGTTCCGTAAGGAGCCTTAATGGTTCTGAAAGGAGCCCCTAATGGTTCTGTAAGGAGCCCTTAATGGTTCTGTAAGGAGCCCCTAATGGTTCTATTATGAGCCCTTAGTGGTTCCGTAAGGAGCCTTAATGGTTCTGAAAGGAGCCCTTAATGGTTCTGTAAGGAGCCTAAATGATTCTATAAGGAGTCCGTAATGGTTCTGTAAGAGCTCCTAATGGTTCTGTATGGAACCTTAATTGTTCTATAAGGAACCCTTAATGGTTCTGTAAGATGCCCTAAATGGTTCTGTAAAGAGCCTTTAATGGTTGTTAAGGAGCCCATACTGGTTCTGTAAGGACCCCTTAATTGTTCTGTAAGGAACCCTTAATGGTTCTGTAAGGAGCGCCTAATTGCTCTGTAAGGAGCCCATACTGGCTCTGTAAGGAGCCCTTAATAGTTCTGTAAGGATCCCTTAATGGTTCTATAATGAGCTCTTAATAGTTCTGTAAGGAGCCTTGAATGGTTCTATAAGGAACCTTTAATGGTTCTGTAAGGAGTCTTTAATTGTTCAGTAAGGAGCCCTCAATGGTTCTGTAATGAGCCCTTAATGGTTCTGAAAGGAGCCCTAATGGTTCTGAAAGGAGCCCTCAATGGTTCTGTAAGGAGCCCATAATGGTTCTGTAAGGATCCCTTAATGGTTCTGTAAGGATCCTTTATGGTTCTCTTAGGAGTCCTTATTGGTTCTGTAAGGATCCCTTAATGGTTCTGTAAGGATCCCTTAATGGTTCTGTAAGGAGCCCTTAATGGTTCTGTAAGTAGCCCTTGATTGGTCTGTAAGGAGCCCTTAATGGTTCTGTAAAGAGCCTTAATGGTTCTGTAAGGAACCTTTAATTGTTCTGTAAGAAGCCCCTAATGGTTCTGTAAGGAGCCTTAATTGTTCTGAAAGGAGCCCATAATGGTTCCGTAAGGAGCCCTTAATCGTTCTGTAAGAAGCCCCTAATGGTTCTGTAAGGAGCCGTTAATAGTTCTGTAAGGAGCCCTAAATGGTTCTGTAAGGAGCCCTTAATGGTTCTGTAAGAAGCCTTTAATTGTTTTGTAAGGAGCCCTTAATGGTTCTATAAAAAGCCCTTAATGGTTCTGTTAGAACCCCTAATTGTTATGTAAGGATTCTTTAATGGTTCTTTAAGGAGCCCCTAATGGTTCTGTGAGGAGCTGTTAATGGTTGTGTTAGGAACCCTAATTGTTCTGTGAGGATTCCTTAATGGTTCTTTAAGGAGCCCCTAATGGTTCTGTGAGGAGCCGTTAATGGTTCTGTTAGGAACCCCTGAATGTTATGTAAAGAACACTTAATGGCTCTGTAAGGAGCCCTTACAGTTACAGCTGCATCTATTAATCCGTTTGTTATTATATCAAGGAACCGTTTCGGTCCTTATGGTTCAATTTAAGACCATCATGCTTCCATTCAGAACCATTCTCTTTTATACAAAAGAAATCTCAAGGAACGATTATTTTCAAAAATGTGTGAGAATCCACGTAGCTTGTTTTTGTTACTTGAAGTTTTTTTTAAAGAGATTACCCTTTACTTGGCAAACATATGTTGCGTTGATACAAGATTCCAATTGTTTTCTTTGTGCATCTGTATCGTAAAAGATAAACAAGAAATTCTTTTTTCAAAGTTAATTATCCAAACAAACCCGTTAGCTCACTGGTTGCTAGTGTCATCGACAAATATATTTAAACAATTAAAATATTATAAACAGTGTAATAATAAAATAATGTATTCGGTGTGTATGAATGCGGCAATGTACTTTTCCCTCCTTTTTCAAATGTAAAATAATTCAGTAAATAGTGTCACAGTTTTTTATTTGCTAAATTGTAGGCCTACAATACAGAAACTTAAAATGCACATGATGCATAAAATTCTGATGTAAAAATGTAAAAATAGATAGTAATCTCTTAATATGGATAATAGTATAAGTTAATTTCGTTAGGCAGCTGGTTCCAGAGTAATGCTCCTGGTTATCTTATCGATTTCATTCCGTATGTTGTGGCTTCAGCGCA
Source organism: Mopalia ciliata (assembly GCA_034783835.1). Taxonomy (NCBI): domain Eukaryota; kingdom Metazoa; phylum Mollusca; class Polyplacophora; order Chitonida; family Mopaliidae; genus Mopalia; species Mopalia ciliata. Next base: position 3,492 of record JAVFBW010118343.1, read on the forward strand.
AGGTATCCCTTTGTTATTGACAGACTTAGATTATTTGGACTCAACGTATATCGAATTTAATCTTGCATTAAGGTGGATTGAGGCCAAGGAAAGACTTGTAGGCCTATACCTCTGCAACCAAATGCCTTTGGCGATATTGTGCAACCGGCTAATATAAAATCGACGTGAAATATAAAATCAACGTGTTATATAAAATCGGTATGTCGTTTATGACATGACGCTTGACGTTTGACGTTTTAACAACAACAGCATTGTCATCAACAGGGACCATTTTGAGTGTGGTGATATTCGCTAAATTAGTGTTAAGTGTGCAGTCGTCGTCAGCGAACAACAGCTGTAAAAATACATTCCAAGATACCAGAATCACTCCACTCACACAAGCAAACATATTATATAGATACTAACATGTTTAGTCACACATTCAAATTCGTACGCACCTAGGCCCGTATTCATAAAGGTACTTCAATATTTGCGAAATATTTAGCCAAATTTTAGCCTTTCATTTTCCATTCAAAAAAACGCTTAATGTGAAATAAAACATTTCTATTTTTAAACTTTCAGTTATAATCTATCAATTTACGTCATCAAAATTAAAGAAATATGCTGTTTACTAGTATGTACAGCTGTATGAATACCGGCCTATTTCTTTTTTTATTTTTTTCTCTTTTTTATTGGTAATGCACTAAGGGTGCTGGATTATCTCAAAGTTAACAGTCACCATAAAGATTATATTACTTTGAAACAACTGGTTATTTACAGTTAAACCAAAAAGGTGACAATAATTGAAATATGAATGGATCCAATGATTTGTGTTTTACGCCACATTTAGCAGTATTTTAGTAATGCTGCATTATAATACATTTTTCCAAAGTTCTATATTTAAAAGCGAAATCCAATTGTCTCACACTTGGCAGTAAACATTACAAAGATAAACACATTTAACCGAAAAGGACATAGATAAGAGCTGAATTTTTAAGACATGTCAATATATTAAATGTTTCATACAGAATAAAAAAATTGCAAATATTGTGTTTAAACTATATCAATTAAAGTCGTTAACAATTATTTATTTAAAAAACATTCCATTGCATTCAGCTATCTAGATACACATGTCATCAAATATATCAGATTACAACAACGACGTAATGATGATATGAATACAGCAGAATATTTTGGTCTAAAACCTCATCACCAAACTGTCGTGTAAATATACAGTAATCTCTACATAATAGCTGAATAGTTTATGACTTCAATTCAGTAACGCTAAAACCCTGTCTAGCGACATACCGTATGTTAGGACCACTCGGATGAAAGTCAATGACAACGCTCACACACTCAGGAGGCAGACATATTGTAGAGTGCCAAGTCCAAAACTAAACCTGAAAGTGCTCCAACCAGAATTCCCCGAAGAGTAGTCTCCCTTAGACCATCACTGAAGGCAGGCTGAGGCTCAAAGCTTAGCACAATATTATGCAATCAAAACTAAAGCTAAATTAGACCGCTACATACCGGCCCCTAAATGATAAGAAACCTCTTATCAATTTCAACAAAACAAAGGTCTAATTTCAATCAAATGTTTTATTCACAAAAGATCAGTTACAACAGTAACACAAATATCTGCATCATTACGGTTTTGCTGCAGAAATGAGACATAACTTGCTGATAGGACGTCTCAATACACCAGCTCTGGTTTTCACATCAACCATCCGTACTAATCCCAACTTGTCCTTCACAACGTTAACAACTTTGGCAAGAGACCAGGTATTCCGTGGTGTGGTGTCTACAACCAACACGATGTCATCAACGTCAAGATTCCTGGACGGGAAAAGCCACTTCTGTCGAGTCTGTAATAATGGGATGTATTCCTTAGTCCAGCGTGACCAAAACAAATTTGCTAGGTATTGGACCTGTCGCCAACGTCTCCTGACATAAGTGTCGTTACAATCGAACACTCCGGGAGGTAGCTGAGGTTCTGGGTGTATCATCAATAAGTGATTGGGGGTCAGTGGTTGAAGATCGTTGGGATCAACTGGTAGCTCTGTAAGTGGTCTAGAATTCACAATCGACTCAACCTCACAGAACAGTGTGGACAGCAACTCATCGTCAAGATGGAGAACCTGTTGCTGCATCAATGAGTACAAGACTTTACGAACAGTACGTATCATACGTTCCCACACACCACCGTGATGAGACCCCGAGGGTGGGTTGAATTCCCACCTGATGTGCTGCTGGAGAAGTGCATTGTGAATCTTGGTCTGGTTCCATTCCTTGATAGCCTGTTTCAATTCTTGTTCACAACCGACAAGATTTGTACCATTATCAGATCTCATTACCTTGACTACCCCTCTCCTTGCAATAAACCGTCTAAGAGCGTTTATGCAGGAGTCAGTTGTAAGGGAGTGGGCAATCTCCAAATGAACTGCCCTGGTGTTCAAACAAGTGAACACAACACCATACCTTTTGACAAGGCTACGTCCACGTTTTATTTGAAAAGGCCCAAAGTAATCAATGCCTACACGTGTAAACGGAGACTCATCAGGAGTAAGTCTGTCTATAGGTAAGTTAGCCATCTTTTGACATTGTGTCTTGGCCTGATATTTTCTACAGGTCACACACTTGGCCACCAAACCTTTAATAATAGTACTAGCCCCAAGAATCCAATATCTCTGGCGCACAACAGCCAGAATACTATTCTTGCCTAAATGTCCTACAGACTGATGTACACTTTGGAGTATGAGATTTGAAATCCATGACTTGCGTGGCAATAACAAAGGATGCTTGGCTTGATCCGAAATATTGGCGCGCCCCAAGCGCCCACCGACTCTTATCAGACCATTTTGAAGAAACGGGTCAAGCTTTGACAAAGGACTTGAACGCCTCAAACTAGCCGTGGAATCTTGTAGACCAAGCGTCTGCATATCCTCTTCAAAATGCTGATGTTGCACATACTTGACGATGGCCTCTTCAGCTAACTCAAGTTCACCAGGGCTCAGTAATCTACTATCAGAGGGAGTACCCACTAGATGAGATGCCAACTTGTCCTGTACTCTGATAAGAAGAATACTCTTTAGACGTAGTAGCCACCCTACTATTCTTTTGAGTTTGAACCAGCTGCTAAAATGATTCAACAAGGAATCCACTGGTGAAACATTGACCATATATGTGGAAAATACTTTCTTTACTTCTGGATCATCACTGGATACCAAAGAGTCTTTGTGTTCTGAGTTAGGCCATAGATGGATTGGACGCCACAGGAAATCTGGTCCAAGAAACCAGTGTTTCGCTTTGAGAAGCTGGGACATTTTCATCCCTCTGGATGCAACGTCTGCTGGGTTAGATTTAGTGTCTATGTAGTTCCATTGTTCAGTACTAGAAGAATCTCTGATTACAGCCACTCTATTCGCCACGAAAGTGTGAAATCTTGATGAGTCATTCTTTATATATCTTAAAACAGACATACTATCTGTCCAAAATAATACCTGGTCAATAGGGTATTCAATCTCCCTTTGAATAATCTTAGAAATCCGAATAGCAACCATAGCTGCAGTCAGCTCCATCCGAGGTGTAGTGATCTGCTTTAATGGAGCGACCCGTGATTTAGCCATAAGCAAACTACAATGGATCTGGTTAGTTGTACTGGTTAAACGCAGATACACAACAACACCATATCCCTGATTGCTAGCGTCAGAAAAGATATGAATCTGACATGAAGAAACTTCACCAAAATCTTTTGGTTTGTAACATCTGGGAAACTCAAGGGATTCGAGCATAGGTAAGTCTGCTAACCATTGGTGCCAAGTCTTTAAATGGATGTCCGAGATCTCCTGATCCCAGTCAAAACGCTGACGGCAAAGATCTTGTAGCAATATCTTTGCTGGTAGCACAAATGGAGATGCAAATCCCAAAGGATCATACACCGAACTTACCAGAGACAAGATGCCTCGTCTTGTGTTTGAATTCTCTTTCAAATTAATTCTGAAACCAAACATGTCCGTCTCAACAGACCAAAATACTCCTAATGCACGTTCGCTGGGAATGCTGTCAAACTTCAGATCTAGTTGTTTTACTCCTTTGGCTCTGTGTTCTATGGGTACCGACTCAATAACTTTACGGCTGTTACTTACCCATTTAGTTAAAGAAAACCCACCTTTTTGGCACAAAGCCATCAAGTCACTTACCAATTGGCTCGCCTCGTCTTCTGAGGGTACAGACTTTAAACAGTCGTCTACATAGAAGTTATTGAGGACTACACTAGTGACAGAAGCGTCAAAATCGGCTGAATTGTCTTTAGCAGTTTGCTGCAATGCAGCAGTAGAACAACTAGGCGAGGAAACTCCACCAAAAAGGTGAACCTTCATTCTGTGTATCTGAGGCTTACAACGGAGATCACCGTTGGGCCACCAAAGAAACCTTAATAGGTCACAATCAGTCTGAGGTACTCTTACCTGGTAGTACATTGACTCTATATCTCCCATGACTGCAATGGACTCCTGGCGAAAACGTAACAGGACACCAACTAAACTGTTGGTAAGATCAGGCCCTTGCAGTAGCATGGTGTTGAGAGATAAACCTTGATAGACTGCCGAGCAGTCAAAAACAACCCTTACCTTATCAGGTTTTCTGGGGTGGTACACCCCATGATGTGGAATGTACCACACTCTGTTGTCCAAACGATGAGCCTCATCCTCCGGGACTGGCTCTGCATACCCCTTCTCTAATATGTTATCCATAAAGATCTTATAATCTTCATAGAATTTGGGGTTCTTCAAAAATTTCTTCTCTAAATTCTTCAGTCGCTGTAAAGCTTGAGAAAAGTTGTCAGGTAATATCACATGGTCATCTTTGAAAGGCAACTTGATGTAATAGTGACCATCGGCTAACATAATTGATGATTCAACTTTCTGTATAAACAACTGATCTTCTTTTGACCATTCTCTACGATCCTCACTAATTCTTTCAGGAAAATCAAAATTCATTGATTGTCTGACTAATCGATCGAGAGTATTCAGTTGTTCAACTTCGTTTATAGCCACAACATCTGTCCTATTGACCGTGAAACTCTGATTCTGTTCATTTTCAACATCCTGTATGTTGCCACGTACTAAGCTCCAAATTACCCAACCTAAACGTGTCTTAGTGGCATGTGGTGATCCAGGTGGGCCTGTGATGAGCTGAAGTGGAGCATACACATCTGGAATATTGTTTCCAATCAGCAGGCCTATTTCAGCATTTACTTGAGGAAGCTGAATGTCTTTTAAATGAGGCCACTGAGACAAGTCTTCTGAAATAGGGATTTGATCTCTAGAGACAGGAATTCTGTCTTTAGTATAAACAGTAGGGAACTTGATTTTGTTTTCCATTTGAAGATCTAAAACTTCAATGCCATTAACAGCTTGAGTATATATAGTGTGCTGTGGGCCCATGGTATCAAGTGTGATATGTAATGGTTTACCACTACCACCGAGAGTGTCCATCAAGCTCTGGGTACAAAACGTTACACTACTTCCTGGGTCCAGGAAAGCATACGTTTTTACACACTTCAACCCATTTTGAATCTTAACCATAACTGGTATTATGGCCATGGTACATTTTGCTATACCGGCCCCTGTATAATTGCTAGGGAAGCTGGCATAAGCTGATGTAACATCTTCCTTCAGCTTTGGTTTGAATTCATCTCGCCTACTTTTCTGAGAATCAACATGAAGGATAGTAGGGTGCTTACTTTGACAATTTGTACATGTTGACCTGGACTTACAATCTTTCTTCATATGGCCTTGGCGCAAACAGCCAAAACATAGACCATTAGATTTTAGAAAATTGATTCGAACCTGTATATCCTGTCCTTGGATTTTCCTACAATTTTCCAAACTGTGGTTCTCAAAGCCACAAAACAGACAGGGTTTTGTGAAAGACTTACCCGTCTTGTGATCTGAAAAGGAATTATTACTGATAAATGGGATACTTGAATGGTCAGGGGCAGCTGCCATATTTGTTGCAAAAGACCCCTTTAACCTATTTGAATCAAATGGTTTCTTTGTTTTCATACTTACAGTAGTTTGCTCTTGACGTAATACGTCTTTCCCAAAAATTGGGTCAGTAGCCTTTCTACTTTCACTTTTAACAAAATCTACCAAAAGTCTGAAAGTGATTTGTTGTCTTCTGATTTTGGTTTGATAAACAACATTTCTCCACTTTTCTTGATAATTGTAAGGAAGTTTACATACTAATTTTCTCATGTTATCTGGATATTCCAGTACCTTAACAGCCAATATACTTTGTACGGCATTTCCACATTCTGACAAAAATATCGAGAATTCATCAAGAGCTTTACTATTATCGGCTTTAATTACTGGCCAATTTAAAGCTCGGTTGACAAACGCATTTGCTAAGATGTCATCATTACCATATCTTTCTTCTAGCTCTTGTCTAGCTGCAGGATAACCCACACTAGCATCAAAGAAAATAAACCCTGAGACAATCTTATTTGCCTCGCCTTCAGTGAACTGGTCCAAATAAGTTAACCTCTCATCAAGAGATTCTGTGTTCATGCAAATTTTTGTTTCAAATTGCCGAATGAACTTTCTGTATGCTAGCACTTCACCCGAAAACTTTTTTATTTCAGGTACGGGTTTACGTAACTGTCTGACTACCGATTGTATAATGCTACCACTACCCTCCATACCAGTTTGGTCACTCGCTAGACAAGGGGAAGCAACTGCTCTGAAATCATCTAAACCACCAACCTGCTTAAATATATTGTCACATTTATCAACATTTGGCATAAAAGATTTAGCATTTGGGTTTAGATCATACTGAGTGAATTCACTCTTAACAAGAGGTTTTGTAATCTGAGGCTCTTTAAATTTAGTTTCAGTTTTAAAATGAGACATATGTGAGCCAACATTTTTATTGATGTCACTGAGCTTGTCTTCATTTACTAATCGTTCAATAACTTGAGCTTTTGCATTTACAACAGCAAGTTCGGTTCCTAATTCAAGCTCTTCAGCCTGAAGCTGTAGTTTAAATTTAGCCAATTCTAAATCGTGTTTTTGTTTAATAGCCGCAGCACGTGTACTTAGCTCAGCCTTCTTCTGTTCTTCCTTAAAGCGCGCTGATGCTAGGGAACTTGTCATGGAGCCAGGTCGAGATGGAGTATTGCTGGTTTTCGATTTTCTGGATTTAGTACAACTGTCAATCTGGGAAATACTGTCAGACGGTTTGATCTCTGGTAAAGGACTTGAAGATCGCATGTGTTCATTGTCAATCCATTCTTGTATGGACGTCTTAAAGTCTCTCAAATATTTGTCCATATCTAATATCTGTATTTGTAGATCACCAAACTGAGACCCCTCCACTAATCGTGTAAGGTTATCTTTAATACCAGTGAACTCTGGGTAACTGTTAAGCCAATCATCATATGCCGACTGCACCTCATTAACAGCTTCATTTTTAATTATTAAGTCCTTTATTTGTTCTGATTTAACTTTTTGTCTTCTGAAGATTGTTTTTAATTTCTCAAAACTAGTTTGAACTTTGTAGGCCAAACCTTTCTCAGTGAGTTTTCTCTCACGAGTGTGTATTTCGTCATCAGCGACATCTGAAGGACTTTCTTGTCTACCTGGTTCTGCCTCTGCCATTATCTGTGTAAGACTTCCGTCAACATGCTCTGTCTGTTGATCCATACGTCAATGATATAGCGAACAATAACAACGCCAAATTAGTCCAGTTCTGTATCTTTTATTTACCGTCACGGCATCAAAATATAACCCCTTTGGGCTTCCATACATTGCTATGATGATATCTTTTGTTTTACAGATCGTAGAAAAATTGACTGGAAACAAAACAAACAAAAATACATTAAGGTACAGCTCACATCACATTACTTTCAGTTTTGAAACATAATAACACTACAGGTAAAATTGTCTCCTTTGGTAATGGACTAATTGAATTAAGGTAAAAAGGTCTTCTTTAGTACTCATATGTTTCCAATGGTACATATAGGAACATGTTTGCTTCGAAACCTGAAGGTCGACGGTTCAAACCACACCAGATCTCTCTTACTGGTCGATCGTAAGAGGCGAGAAAAGAGGTTGCTTTCTGTTGACTTTTGCCCTGGTGTTCTTAGAGCTAAAGGGTAATGGGAAGCAGATTTGTTTGTGATGTTCTGTATTTGTGTCCGTCGTCATATAAGTGAAATTCCCTTGAGTACGACATTAAACCCCAATCAAACAAACAAACAATCAACAAAATTATTATAACTTACCAGCTAAATGATGGAAAATATAAAGTTAAGAATTAACTAAAGAATTATGGTGAATCGTGTAAAATAAGCTGTAGTGTTTTTCTTTTTTTTTGTGCTCAGGAGCCATTTTACGTTCGTTGTGTCAAGCCAAATGAGATCAAATCTCCGCTTGCGTTCAATGATGAGCGTGTACAGCATCAGGTGATGTATCTGGGATTGATGGAGAATGTGCGGGTGAGGAGGGCAGGCTTCGCTTACAGGATGCACTACGAGAGATTCCTACAGAGGTAAGGGATTTTCTCACACCCACACTAATAGATACATTATAGCTGTGAATTGAGCTTCAATGTTTTGTTTGTAGCAAGTGCTTACTAATCCTATTTCAGTTTATCCCACAAGCGAGTCACATGACCGGCAATCGCGGGAGTGGTTTTCACGAGGCTTCCTCTCGGTTTTCCACGGTAACAAGGCTGTATACAGTGTGAAGTGGACAATCCATCGTCATATAAGCGAAATATCCTTAAAACACCAAACAAAACAAATCAATTTACCGTACAATGAAGTATATGAGCGAGTCACATGCTGTGGCTCCGTTAATCGCCTGAGGAGTTTAGGAGGTTTCATCATGATTTTTCACCTAAATAATGCTGTGTACAGTTTGGAAGTGGACAATCCGTCCTCATATAAGTGAAAACGCATTGAGTATGACCTTAAACATCAATCAAACAAATCAATTTAGTATTCACGGGATAGAGTCCGTCTAGCGACCATCAGGTATATGAGTGAGTCACAGGATGTGGCTCCTCTAAATGTGGGGGTGGATTTTACTAGGTTTCCTCTTAGTTTTTGACAGTCTGTCCTTATATAAAGAAAATACCCTTGAATATGACATTAAACCCTAATCAAATAAACAAACACATCAATGTGCTGTTTTATATGTTAGCAATGCATGCAATCAAGTCTGTTTGATCTCAACAGTCATTCTGTCTGTGCCACTGGGGGAACATTATTTTTCAACAGAGCAAAATCATCATATTAGTGAAATATCCGCGAGGATTTCATTCAACATCAACTAAACAATCTATTATTGAATCAAGGATTATTGATTCATTGTGAACTTGCCGCTGACTCTAGCTCGTCTTGTAGTCTGGTTACTCTTTTCAAATAACTTTTATGACAATAATAAAAACAAAGCATATAAATAAACCAACTTCAACTGACAGGGAACTTTTTTTGCTCTTTTTTTGCTCTTTTTTTTTTGTCTTACCATTCGTCTTACCTCCCACCAGGTACAAATGTATCTCCACAACAACATGGCCGAAGTACTCTGGGACAGACATGGAGGGAGTTGATCAGCTGATACGAGAACGAGGCTTTATTGATGATGTGAAATTTGGCAAGTCTAAAATCTTTATCCGTACACCTCAGACAATCTTTGCTCTGGAAGAGGCGAGAGACAAGATGATTCCTGGAATTGTCATCTTCCTACAAAAGGTAGTGATTATTAACTAGTTGTTGTTGTTGTTGGGCCTGTTACCTTGATCATTGGGTACTAAATTAGCTCCCTGGATGAATAACACGTAATATTTAAAATAATCACATACCTGTAAAAGCACACCTATTGATGACAAATGACCGTTTTGTGTTTTATAAGCAAAGAGAATCGTTAACATTTAATTAAAACTCTTCAATCATTTCAAGGAACCCAAAATAAATATATATGTCACCCAGTCTGGACTTTTCCCCATCTGTGGGAGTCAAATGATATATCTCTGGTAGTCACAGGGTGTCTTTTTTTGTTGTTATAGTTTCTGTCTGATTTTGCACTGTTTACATGTAAGGCAGTTGAAAGCAAGTTGACAAACAAACGCATCGGGTATTCAGGGTTCTTATCCACTACTTTTTGATTGGTAATTTTGCACTACATTTCGTTTTATTTATTAACTTTTAATGATCTTTTTTAGCAGTCAACATTTTGTCCAGTGACCACTATAACTACCATGCGAGTGCTGTCAGATTGCAGCAAATCAAATATTAGCTATAACTTCACGCAAGAATTTTTAAAAGTTAATTCATTTTTGTTAAATTATTTTGTTGGATAGAACTGGCGTGGTGGATTAGCACGAAGACGAGCCAAGAGAATGAGAGCTATCTACTTGATCATGCGCCATTTCAGGAACTACAAACTCAGATGTTATGTCAGCAAGCTGCAACAGATGTTCAAGTAAGTGATTATCTCCCCTTACATAAGAACTCTTCAATAAAAATCCATGACTATGATAAACTATAGAGGTTTACATTGGGCATTACTAGTATACAACTACACAAGCAAATCTATTTCTTTTTGGCTTTTATACAAATTTATCTTGTGTTGCCGTTAGCAGATAATTGCAGAAGGACAAATTGCCTACTTTAAAATTGTGAGCTTCTTGATATAAGTTATGCTTTTACTAAAAAGAGTTCTTTCTGGCTCAATATCAAATAAGTGTCCCTTTTGTTTTCAGGAATGCTAGGCACATGAAGGATTATGGGAAAAGTTTACAATGGCCGCGACCACCATCAGTTCTCGAGGCCAGCGTTGTGGAGTTGAAGAAACACTTCAAGAGGTACAGTACTTTATTATGTGTTTTTTATTTTCCCTCTGCAAATATAAATGGTTATTTAAATGATACTGCCGTTTAAAATTTATATTACAAGCGACATCAGCCAAACACCCAAAAGAACGTTTAAAAATGAAGCAGTTGAATTTCACACATTTCAAACAATTTATGCTTGTGTTCAGTAAATTTGCCTGTTTCTCCCACCAGGTGGCGTGCAAGTATGGTATTACAGCATATCCCTAAGAAAGACTGGCCACAGATGAGATTAAAGGTTTTGACTGCTGACGCCCTTAAGGGTAGACGATCCCAATGGGGCTACAAAAGGAACTGGGAGGGAAATTATCTCTATAAGGTGGGAATATTAGAACTTTTTGATATAACTTTTTTATTTATTTTTAATTTGTAGCTACAATGATATAGCTTAGAAGGGATCATTATTTCAAGCAGTTTGAGTGCATGTTTAGTTTTGAGTTGATTGATAAAAAAGGAGATCTTTGTGATGTTTCACTGTAAAGTTTAAATACCTGTCCCATAAATGGTAGGGTATTCTTGTCCATGACATTATTATTTATAGTAAGATTTAAGCCACGGCTTAGTGGTAGCATGTCAGCATACACATCTTTTCGATGTACCGTTCACAGGATAGATGCCTCCTGTCGACAATCAGGTATATGAGCGAGTCACCTGTTGTGACTCCGGTAAACACAGGGGTTATTTTTACGAGGTTTCCTCTCATTTTCCCGCCATAAAAAAGCAATCTGTTATGTAAGTGAAACACCCTTGAGTACGACGTTAAACCCCAATCAAACAACCAAACAGTGCTATAAGAACTGGTTATTTGAGGGGACTGTGGTCTACATGGGAGACAGTTACTCTCTGATCTCCTAGATTAGGGG
>JAVFBW010118354.1:0-15227 GCA_034783835.1 Mopalia ciliata
CAGGGGAGTCTGCTTTAGAGAAGCAAGCAACACCGGAAGTCAGAATATCCAAAACACCCAAGAAATGACCCAAACGTATCAGGTGAGTTGTCAAATACATTGTTAATACTGTTTCTCCCCAATCTTTTGCACGCCGCTTGAAACTAATTATCACATATGGATATGTGGTTAATCATGACTATTACACAGATGGCTGGTTTCCAAAAATTGCAGGCTTCGAATAGACTAGTATCAGTTTCGTGCATGAGATGGGAAGTCTCACAATAAAATAAGGGATATAATTCTGAATGAAGCTTGACCAATAAAAGGAAGTGTAGTGTATATTGCTTATAAAATCGTTTACTGTCTATTTTTATCTCAATGGCCTTACACCCGATAAGCAATATTTACTGCACTAACATTGTGTCTCTAAGTGAGAAAGCAGCCAGGTTGAGCTTAAGATAAACTGTGTAGATTTGCTTTATTAAGGTGAATCACGTACACAATCTCCATCACAGCTTATCGCTCCTATTGGAACATGGAGGCTTTATAAATATACGTAACGCTGATACAAAGGTATGGGCTGGACAGATACAATAGACTGTAAATATTGCAAACACATTTATATAATATATTTGAAAATAAATATGCAAAACTGAGACAAATGTTCTTTAAAATCTCCCTAATTACAGAATTATTTATCTATAAACGTAGAGAAAAACACTGATTCGCTAATTGTATAGATGCCCTAAAGGTATTCCATCACCAATGGTATTGACCTTCGTTGTATGAACGAGTTCACTATGGTCAAAGGCTAATGGATGTGTTGAATTTTGCAACAAACAAGAAAAGCAATTTGCCATAAGAATCTTCCTTCGGGGGCTTTCATATGTGTTTTTAAAGAGCTAAATGACGAGTATTGTGATTAAATTGTGGAGTACTGTAATTAAATTGTGAGTTGATAACATCAGAATTGACTTATAGCAGTTATTGGAACACTAAATATCTCCCAGTACCAAACGAGTGAAATATTAATGTGTGATATTTTCCCAAGAAACCGCTCCGTAATTTAAAAACCAAATATATGGCGGTTCTCTGTAATAAAGCAGTCCAATAAACCATTTTATTGTGGGACACTAGAACACAGGAAGTTAAACACATTATAACATATTAGATGATAAGCACAGTATTTACAGGAAACTGGCAAAACATACATTTTTTGACAGAATTTAAAAAAAAATCAAATTTTCAGGGAGTTGATATAAGTCCAAACTACGGTCTGCTAGTAGATTGAATAAAACGCTCAATTTGGCCAAAACATATTCAAAACCCGCAATTTATTTCATTTCAAAAGAAAAACATGCAATTTCGATTGGAAATTATTCAACATTAGAGGGGAAATATTGAACTCTGCATCATTAGAGTAGCAATAAAATTTTATCAACCCATTATTTATAAGGGGTTGGTGTGTTTTTTACTAGTTGAGTACACCCGTGTCATGTAAGTGAAATAACGTTTAAAACGCCTATCAATCCATCACATTTCCTTAAGACAAATCCATTGCCCCGGCATAAAATTCTGCGCCACCGAATGCGATAAATCTCGCCCAAACTCGACTCTGCAACGCCCTTGAAAACCCATTATAGATTGAGAATATATCCCAAAGCAAAGCTAAAGACACGAAAAAAAGCTTGGAAGCAGTATTCGACATTATGGTAATTTTGTTATAGTAAACTTAGGTATTTTGAGGTATACTGACACACTATATGAAAGATACACTGCAACAAAATAATTGTTGTTTTACAATGGTAAGTGGTGTAACTTGTAACATCTATTTTTGCTGTAAACAAAATACGTCTGTTTTCCATGTTAATTTGCATTTACTCATTGTATATGTGGATGATCCTGGTGTTGAATTACAATCGTAAGTGTAAGTTGAATTAGTCTTCGACACATACAATAATAGCCGGTGTAAAGTAATACATCCATATTTGGTGTAAAGTATTCATAAAGATTTTCTTTGTAGATTTAAATTTAGCGACTGTACATTAACTCCGAAACCCCGTTAGAATACTGGATGAACTGTGTAAAATTGTTGTATATGAGCAGCGATTTTATGTTCTCTTCATTATAAATTATCAGGATTATATTGTAGGTCAACGTCCAGAATATATTCACATAAGAACATTGTCAATCACAGATTTAAAGCAGCATCAACACCACAATTCCTATGAACTACGTTAGAGCTGCAGACGATTGACTCATTCATGCAAGCTCTTTAATTTGTTTTGCTGAGCCCTAGGACTCATTCACGCATGCTCTCTAAACTGTTTTGCTGAGCCCCTAGGATTTTACCGAAAATATAGAAAGAAAACAAAGGCAATATAGACTATAGGTGGATTTGTTTACAGTTGACAAAAAACAGGACGTTGCACAATTTCAGCAATGATTCCTTTATACATGACGGTATAAGATCGATGAAATCCTTAACCCCTACTCATTGCATACATTTATTTTGTTTTGTTGACATCTATTTTAGAGCTGACACCCTTAGCAATACACCATAGGTATAGATGACCTATTGTGAAACAGATGAGTGGAATTCATTAACGACCCGGCGGTGAATTTAAAGTGCCTGTTTTGGGTTAAGGCAGCCAACTAAATGGAGCTTTTAGAAGACTGTGCCCCTCTTGGTCAAGAGTTGAATTTAAAAACATTTGTATCGTCAAGGCAACCACTCCTTCATGCCAACAGCAGTTCCAGATCATCTTCCTATTTTATCGAGCCCTGATTGTGATTATGCAACCCGTTCTACAGTATGTTAAAGCTCAATGGTGTAAATCTGCAGAAGCTTATTGTGTAAACTTACGTGCTAATATGGTGCATTTGCAGTTTCATCTGTTGTTAATTTAAAACAATATATGTTAAGGCTACAGAAGTACATAGTTTAAAATAACACTCCAACAACGTATCTTATAAATAAGCAGATCACAAGTGTAAATTTACATCTACACTGGTAGCTTCACAAGCCGATATTCACTGTTAATAAACAACCAGTCAGCGTGTGTTTACCGAATAATTTAATGTAAATTCACATAAATCTACAGGGTAAAGTGGTGGTTACATAATTGCCAGCACTCTTTGGTGTAAAAATACAGCAGTACTTTTTACGGTGATACTTTCAATTGTCAGTATTAATTTGTCACAGTGAAATGATCAAATATCATTTATTCACATTTCCGAAAGAACTGGAAGGTGATTGGTTAAAATTCGTCTGGAGCGGTTTAAAAAGTCAATATCGCAAACGGTATAGCTATTAGCCGTATACGATTATCACAGATAATTCGGATACATAAGGTGTCAGCACAATAGAATCCAGTACAGTCAAATGAAATTTCTGATGCATTTAAAGATGAATAGACACGTGGTGAGAGCGCCGGTGACAAATGGCACAACCAATAAAAATATTCCAGAAGTGCCATGTCTGCAGGATGATATCCCGTGCGCGAAATATGAATCTCTGGTACGACAAAATGTCAACTTTCAAAAATCCGCGAAACCTGAGCAATAGAGTATGCAGATAAGCTCAGTAAGTCTACATTTTGTGTAGTGTTTTTCTTCTACGTACACGGTCAGATAATAAAGACTAATCGGATAATCGCTGAAAAATGAAATATCAAGGAGCAAAGTTAGATATAGGTTTAATCAGTTTAATCACTATTGACTGTTGACTAACGATTACCATAGCGACAATACAACAGCAGGTAGGTAATTTAGATCTAATTTTAACCAGAAACCAATATAATGATCATAGTAGATTTATAACTCAAGGGGGCAACAGAATGTCTTTATTTTGATGTGTATACACCCAGATCGAAATTGGGTATCTGAAACCACTTGGTGTTCATTATTTTTGTCAGTCACATTGCCCTCAATCACAAACATCGCCTTTCAAAAGTGTCACAGATGACTTAAATACCTAGTACATATTTTATTTTCGGAAATTCTACATTATGTCGCCATTTGCCTCCGGATATTCAAAGAGAGTTACTGGGATTTACTAACACTACAAAATGCAGCAAAACGCATGTCTTGATTTCTACGGAAAATACATTTCCCGCTCCTAATTTTCAGGTTGACCCTTCTGAAGCACCTAAAACCTCAAATTTCTGGTGTTGGTGCCGCCATTGATGTTTACTCACCTTTACATGTGGGCAGAGATCCGGTCCATTTACCGTCAACTTCGCACGTTCTTTGGGAATCGCCAACCAACTCGTACCCATCGCTACAATAGTAAAACACCCGGGCACCATAAGTAAAGTCTGAGCTGTGCCTATAACCATTGCTCGGATAACCGGGGTCCGCGCAAGATTTCGCTGAAAACGTAAAAAAATGAACGAATTAGCATTCATACTATACGTAGGCAGGATATAATTTGTTTGTCATTAACTTAAAAAAAGAATATAAGAAAGCTTAACTGGTTCAAAAATTGTGTAGTCACACAATCTACTTATTGGTATTGAACAAACAACTTCCAGAGCTAAACTACTGAAAACTACTATATACAGCTATCCATAAGGCAAAATTACGTTCTAACAAATCTAAATACTTTATTTCTCTACGGAAAAAAATTGAAAATTGGCAAAAAGAACTCTTCGTTTTGGTAGGGTTTTTTTTTTTTTTTAAATCTTATTTTCAGCAATATGACTATCGTGTACATATTCGCATATCAATGACATATACAAGGTATTTCTCAGAACTATATCGAAATGATATTCCTTTTGCAACCCTACTTTGTAGGGTGATATCTATTACCGACACCAATATCGGAACTTAAAACTTTTATTCTCATAGGACAATTAGGATGTCGCCATAGGCTCTATGAATCGGCTTGAAGGTTGTCTAAGTCTTTGGAATTTCTTGAATTATTATCGATATAAAAATTGGCAAGAAACCTGAGCTTGCGTTCCACAGACATCTTATATGTTCGGTAGAGCCTTTAGACCGCAAAGGCAATGTGGTGTCTATTATCAGTGGCCATTGATACATAACCCTTAGGGACAATGGCTGGACGGAATTGGTATAGTCTGTCCTGGTTAATAATAGATCAATATCGTCTTTCTGACTTACGTTGACAAGACATAATTGGCCCTTCCCATTCTCCATTCAGGCATCGGGAATACGGGCTGCCGTCTACATAATACCCAGGGTCGCAGATATACAGTAGTGGGGTCCCTTCATCGTATGGGGGATCCTCGCTGTTTATAGAAGAGTGCGCTATAGCGGGAGGAATGCCACAGAATCCAGTGGGAGCTAGATGCAAGGTAGCAATGAAGACAAATTGGATTGAGAGTTTTTCCTGAATATTATATACATTTATATGCTCTTGATATATTTCCTGCCAGAAGGCCATTCACAAAACGCAATTATGCGAACTGACTTTTCGATCACATGCAGACAAAGCCATAAACAAATAGCATGTATATGTCATAAGTGTTTTGTTTTTTTTTTTTTACTATTAATCGTGGCGTTTTCATATAAGTTTGAAAAGAGTAATGACAGAAAAGCAAAAGCTGTCACTGTCTTCGGAACCCAATTTATATTCCTGGTATTCAGTAAAATGTTAAGATGTTGGGTGCTAACGTATGGCATTGATTACCAAAGCGTGTTTTAAGCGGCGTATTAAATCGTACTTAGCATTACAGCATGTCATTCGCTCCTGTAGTATATAATTAAGCACAAATTTTGGTTTGGTTTCAAATAATAGCGTCAACAAAATGCACACAGTTGGATTCACCTAGCAAAGCCCATGCACCCGACTTAAATTTATTGGAATATCTTTATTGTCCAATATCAATATATATATATATATATACCTTTTCCATCTCACATTCCCGGCATAATAGAAGCTTCAGAAACAATTCACATAATGTAAGCAGCTGCACAATTAATGCGGTGAATTGGGTTATCAGTTAATTATCCTAATACGTTTCATTTAATAGAATTGGAAGCAGAGCTAAATCATACAAATAGGGATGAAGAAAATTATTTAAGTAATTCTTTACCACTTCTCAACCACACCCTATCAAGCCATATCTACCATTTGGGTTTATCCATGTACTTAAACGTTTCAGCTGTCTAATGTTAGACAATTGCACCTTAAATCTCCTTGCTATGAAGCTTGATGCGATATTCGCCTGACCCCTGGCATCAAACTACGAGGACATAGCCTCTGAATAGTTTGATAATTTACTACTAATCTCGTTTCCCACGTTTACCAACAGTACCGGCATTATGGCACATCGATTTGTTCCTATTAAACCGCCAAAGCCATTAGAAGTAGCTACGTGATGAGGCAAAGAGTATTTGCGGAGCGAAGTACCGGTCACATTAAACCATACGCGAAGCTTTAACGTATCTTACATCACTCATGAGCCCACGAAATCGATAATTTGGGGGAATTCGATTCCACTAGCCGTCACCTCGTACAGTGAACAAACAACACAAATTTGGTTTAGATAGCTTCATTATCAAGTATTATCGTTTATTTAAATGGCACAAACCCTATGTATACCTTTTCTTAAATTTGTAGAGGTTCCAATACTGCTACAAACAGTGTTCACAAATAATTCATTGTGAATGACACAAATTACAGAAAAATGTGCTGTGAATCCCCAAGTTTTGATAGACCGTTTTACCGGCTAGGTGAAGCTTAAAAAAAACAAAAAATATTAAATTTAAATATTCTTACACAAAATTAAAAAAACCGAGGCGCTCACTCGTTTGAACTGATTATCCCCTTTGCGCCTTCAAATGGGATCTGTTTGTTACAAAAGAAAATGACATTAAATGATGTACCGATGCATTTTAAGTATTCAAATCCATTCCCTAAACACATGGGATTGAAATCATTTAAAGACTTCCTTGGTTCCAGTTCAGCAATGAAATGTATAACTTGAAAATTAAATTAAGACAGGTGAAAAACGCTCAAAGTTAGAATTTTTGCTAATGTCAGAAAGCGCTTTGTGGAATTGGTCCCTGGTCTTCTACAACCTACATGTAGTAAAAAAAAATTTTATATATCAATTTGGATTGTATAAATTTGTGAAAAAAACTTCAGTATACTGTATACAATCATAAGAATCGTAACCCAATTTTGGTCGACACTGTCATTTTAACTAAGACAATATTGTAAATACCAGCACCAAAGCCATATTGCTTAACACTGTATGATGGCGAACCATTGCATCAACACCCACACAGAAGGATGTAATCGTGTTTGATTTGCCACAATCCAGACGGTTTTATCTGAGAGGACACTGTTGGCAAAGGCTGGAACCTTTAATATAATATAAATAGATTTCAATTTCGCTGGTCTTTAGAGTAGCATAAATCTATCCTACGTCCTTCTTCGTTATACTTCTCAAAGCAATAACAGACTGCTGCGTGAAATTTATTTTACCACAAACTTTGTAACTTTCCGTGTTTTCAGTTTACTGAACATTCGAGAGTAGTTTATTGGCAAACACTAAAAACCCAATGATATTCAAGAGCTCTAAATAAGAGAGTGTGATTGTAAATTATAGAAATTGTATTGGCGAATGTCCATCTCCATAACGTTCTTACATAGGTTATATGTATCTGTCATTACCAGATAACAAATCTGGGTTTGTACAGCTCTCTGATATAACGCACGGTTAAACTACTCAATGGAGTGTAGTCATCCTAATTTGTAGGCTGATTTATTCCTTACCCCTGCCGAATATCTAATTGTTGGCTACATTTTAAGTAATAATTTATACACCAAATTAAGGGTCATTACGTAGGTTACCCATAACAAAACTCCAGATCAGGGTTTATTAGGAAACCTGTCTCAGGAATTTAGCTAGAGCAGAAGATGATTCTTTGATTTTAATTAATCTACATCCCTGTGACAGTGTGATAGCTTTTTAGAAACATATATTTATGTGGAAAGAAAAAGTCGTACACAGAAACATTTAATACTTTATATATTTTTATACAAACTATTCACACTGACACAGGGATGCCGATTAATTAAAACCGAGGAATCATGTTGTGTTCGAAAGAAATTCACAGACACGACATTCTGGATAGATCTTTATCTCCAGTTGTTATATGTTATTACTATTATTAAGTTCGCGTATTATGTTACTTAAACAAAAAACCATACAGGCAGACAACAGTTGAAGCCGAGCCAAATTTTGAAGATGGAGCCAATCCTAGACAGTCAGATTAATGACTCAATGTCGATCTAATCATGTAGTGTTGGGGAAACTTGACCAAGCAAACCGTCTGGATGACCTATAGTCCCGATAGTATAGCAACAATGAGGCTTATCTGTTTAATGAGAATAAGTGTTAATAATGCAAATGGATGACACACATCGTATATCCCTTGAATGCACCGGAATGACAATACATTTCTCGACGACAGGAAGCTTGTGGCGCCGACGATAGAGATTCCAACGTTAATTTGGTACATTTTATATAGGACGCCAAACATTTCCGATGTTCACTGTTATCAAATATATGCACTGTCAAAAGCACAGCACAACAAAACCCATTAAGTCGGATAAAGTCTTATAGCTATTTAACATCCTATAAAAATTGTCTAGTCTTTTCAATTAATTTGATTTCTTTTACATTTTAAGCACCGATCCTATTTCCTTGGCATAGATATCTACCATTAAATCTGGAGCTGAAATGATTTGACGCAGTCTAATTTCCGACAGAGAAATGTGATGACATTGCCTTTGGAAAAGTCCGCTAATTTGCTCCTGATCTCACTCCATACGTTCCCCAATCAAGTTTATCATCATCAACGCGCTTGTCAATAAATTTATTTCTATACGAAACAGTCAAAGCCAATAAAAATAGCAAAAAAGTTGTGAAGAAAGCCGGTTGCATTAAAACACATAAATATGACACTTACAGGACCCTTACAGGACGTTGGTTTAAGATGACATCAGCATAACTTTTACCCGTTCAGTACACTGGGTTCAACATATATATCGCCACCCACAGAAGGGTTTCAATTGTACTCGTGTTTGATTGGTACACTCAAGGTGATTTAATCTAATAGTACACTTTTGTCAATAGCTGGAATCTTTAATATTAAATGAATAGATTTCAATTACCCTGGTCTTAAAGGTAGCCTAAATCTACCATAGTACTCTTCCTTCCTCATACTTCTCAAAGCAATAACAGACTGTTATTCCGCAGCTGTCTGAAATTATTTTTTTCACAAATTCTTAACTATCCAAATGTTCAGTCTACCGAACATTCTGGATTTGTTTATTGGCATACACTAAAAACCCAGTGATATTCAAGAATTTTAAATAAGGGAGTCTGATTGGTACAAATGAATTGTAGATACTGTATTGGCGAATGTCCATAAAATGTTCTCATCAGCTTTCTCTTACATATGAGCTGTTCTATTTGCCGTTATTATAACAGATAGCAAACCTGGTTTTGTAAATCTGTCTGTTGTAGCGCACGATTAAGGTTAACAATAGACTAGGGTCATTTTGTTGGTTTTATTTGGATAGGTGCGAAAATACCAAAGGATCTGAAACAAAGCTTACTTCCGCAATTGTGTGTTCACAATGTTCTTTTGAAAGAAAAGGCTAGAAATGGTAACAGTTTAACAATAAATGAAACATTTTGGCTTGTTTACATTAATAAATATATTTATGTGGAAAGAAAAACTGGAATACAGAAATTTGTAATACATATATATTTATAAACATTACTAGCACTGACGCAGAGATGCCGATTAATTAAAACCGATAAATTATCTTATGTTATGTTCGGATCAAACTCCCAGAGACAAGATACTGAATGTTGTGTTAATTAAACAAAAAACATACAGACTTGTTGCTGAGTGAAATTTTGAAGTCGGAGCCAATCCTAGACCGTCAGGTGAATGACTCAAGGTCGATCTAATAATGTAGTGCTGAGGAAACTTGACAAAGCAAACCGTCTAGATGACCTATAGTCCCGATAGTATACCCCATAATGAGACATATCTGTTTAATGGGAATAGGTGGTAATAATCCAAATGGATGACACACATCATATACCCCTTGAAGGCACAGGGATGACAATGGATTCCTCTACGACAGTAAGCTTGTGGCGGCGACGATAGAGATTCTAACGTTTCAATACAGTTCTGTATCCATTAATTTGGTACAGTGTATACAGTACGCCAAACATTTCCTATGTTCATTGGTATAAAATGTATGCACTGTCACAAGCAAATCACATCAAAACCCATTAAATCGGATAAAGATTTAATTCTATTTTACATCCTTTTTCCAAATGTCTGGGTTTTTTTCAATTACTTTGATTTTTTTTTATAGTTGAAGCAGAGATCCCATTTCCAATACACAGATATCTACCATTTAAACACAGGGCTGAATTGGTTTGACGTGACATGAAACCGATCTACTTGTGATGTATTTGTATTACATCCGGTGATTGTCCTGTAGTTGTCCTGTCTTGTCTATGTTTGTTGCCAGTGGCGTCAACGGTGGTTTTCTTCACACTGCCATGTGAGTGAAATAACATTAAGCACAAGTAAAACCCGAATAAAACAAACAAACAAATCAAAAGAACGCCCTCGGAAGTCCCCGAGTGTGCTGCGAAAATTGTTTCATGCGTCTAACGATTGTCGTAATTATGACCTGCATAATTTGTCAATCACTTGAAAACATAATACCTGTAATGTAGAGTATTAACAGTTTTGATTCGTGTTGGGTTTCAAACCTAATGTACTCCTAAACGAAATTTGTGTTCTAAATGCATTTTATAAAAACATACTTTTTATATTTATGTATTATGCAATGCGTGCATACGCTGGTGAAGTGGCTTCCGGTGAACGAAAGGTATGGTTTTTGTTCAGTTTCTTACATCTTTTACTGTCCAGCTTGGTGATGAAACCACAGTTGGGAGAGTTTCCGAGATTTGGCCGATTGCAAAAGAAGGCAGTGCTTGTCCGTATTATGCACTCAATTGGTTTAAACGTTTCAAAACTGTTCTCCAAAATCCTGACACATTCATTACATTTCTTTATTTTTTTATATATAATTTAAGCATTTGAACAACAGGGAATTCGGAAATATAAAGGGCAAACAAAAAAAAAAACACCAAAAACGTATTTTTCGGAAGATAGCAAAAGGATTGCCAAAAATACATCTTGCAGTGAGTAGCTTGAAAAGATTTCACACTACTGGTAATTAACACTATTGTACTGAATATTGTTCATTCAAATGGAGTTACACTCTATTTTACAACTGGTATCGATTCAAATTCGTCCCTAGGGCAACATTCACTCAATTATACCCTATTGTCAGATTCACACAAACTCAAGTGGATTTGTAAGTAACGTTACCAGTTAGAGTGTGATCAAGTCCAAGAGATCAAAATGTGGAAAGATCTGACTTTAACAGCAGGTGGTCGAAATGGTCTGATAATAGAACATTATCTCTAACATTTATGCCCATTGTCGTACCACACGAATCATTAAGTTCAGTCTTTGAGATTCTGACGATTCTAAGTTGTCCTGGCCTGAGTAGTCTGTATTAACAAGGTCCAAAACTTAGACATGTTTAACACCGCAACTCGTTTGAATTACCAAATGTCATTACATTAACAAGACATCCATAAACATGGTTGTATTGATTTCACTATAATAATGAGGATCCAAGATATTTTCCCGAACATAACAACCTGATGTTCCGATAAAAGGATATAAATTAGACTTATCCATACAGTCCGGAAGTCTTTTTTGTGAACACTTCTTTTCGGAAAAAACCGCCTGTATGCCATATTATAGTCGTTCACAATACTTTAAGACATATTTACGCCAGTTCTACGTTAACTCATTGATTTATGGACGGGCTGAGCGGTATATGATTATGAAATAAATTTATTAGCCGATTTAGTTCAGATAAATTACCGTAAATGAGAGTCTAGACTGAAATATAACATAAATTTGAACAAATTACCCTTTTTTCCCGAGTGAATTAGTAGATTACAAAAATGTTATACAAGCCTCAATTTAATTCAATTCAATTACGAGATTTTGAAGGAAATAGCACACCTATACTTTCCTGACAAACTAGCATTAAAAGCTTGTTGACTACTTTGTTGTCTAATGATTCTATTTTTTCTGGGCGGCTATCGCTTGTGAATAAAATACATCGAGCGAAAGAAACTGGCAAGGCTATGTTAGAAAAAAGGAACTTTCCAGAAATCGGGTGAAAAAATGTATCATTAACACGCGATATACATATTAGAACCGTACCATGGAAAAAAGAAATGCACAGGCATGTTGCTGATAAGGAAAAGCCAAGCAACTATGATCAAATATTAAACAGAAAAAAATGTAATCAGCTGCAGACGAGGCTGCTCTTTGGATTCACAGCAGCCCAAAGGCTTTGGGAGAAATATTTTTGCGTAAAACCGCATGCAAACTCACAACATGCACATGATATTCTGGTTCCGATTTGAGCCTGGAAAATCCTATGGTTATACTTTAAACCCATAGAAGCCAATATATGTCCACTGCGTTGATGAGCCGAAACGTTTGTAAATAAATAATGCAGAACCTATTTATACTAGTTTGGCAGTATAACTCAAAGTATAGTCCTTGTCAGACAACAGTTTTATCAGATAGTGAATTAGAACGATTTGAATAAATTAGCTTCATGACAGTTTAAAATTTGAAGCTAAATTGACCAGCATTTCATTATTAACCTTAGAAATCGATGAAGGTAATGTTGGAATTATTTGAAAAAGAGTTATTTCTTTACTCCACATAATATATAAGACGAACAACTTCACGTGTCTCAGCGCGAGAATATACGAATCGATAACACTGTATGCTGCTTATATATTATTAATGTTTAATGGGAGTCTCGTATTGAAAAAAGGGTGCGTTGCAAACGGTCCTCTGGCGCCAAAGTGGTCGAGATCCGTGGCATTTTAAGTAATGGCACAAGCGATAAACCTGTGTTGCGCCATTTCAAAGCGCCACTATGTTGTGACCCCAGAGAGCTTCCTAGCAACCATTAAATTACCTCCCTTGCCAAATTTCCTAGACTGCCATTCTTCATAGTAAATCACTTGTGTTACTGTTATTTAGCTATCAACTATGATCAAAACAAAAAATGTGGAGCAAACACTAACCTTTTGTTGTAGGAGCTACGGTGATAGATGGTGACTCGAATTCATTTGGATTTCTTGGCGGAACAGCTAGAGTTAATGTAAAAAATTGCAGTAAAACACAATACCTCAACATCGTGAGAAATCCAAGGAATCTGAAACAAACAAAAATATTTTCAAGAGAAAGTGGAGACGAATGATTTATTTCTTTATAAATCATAATGTAAGAAATACCTTAATTGATTCCATGTGGAAATATTGTCGTGTTTTATATGTCCTTTTGATTTTAAATCAAACATGGATAGAGGAGTTACAAATTGTAACTTTGATAATTAAGAAACGTTATCTAGCAAAAATTATGCTTTTAAACCAAGTCAACAGAAACCTATAAAAAAAATAACATTATTGAAAAAGAATTTGTATCGAATCAATATATTACGGCAGTTTTGTTCAAAACTGTTGTTAAAGATTTCCATGCTCGATGCAAGTTATGGCTCCATTTCGTTTACCTACACAAAAATCAATAACATACATATCGCTTCTGAACTTTGCTTACAGATCCCCAAATTCAAAGTTGGGATAAAACCTAACCCTATACCTAAATACATCAGAGATTCTAAACATGATCGTTAAAGCGATACTCCGTGCTGAAATATAATGCATATAGGTAAAACGGGCTTCATTTCTTGAGTTCAATTATGCTCTCTAAATTTCTCATCAAGCTATATGAGTTTTATACTTGGATCTTAAACAATGGGTAATGCACAAACTACAGTCAAATTTATCCATGGGGCCATGTCTAGGTACTTTTATCATTAAGCAGGAGAGCTCCACAAATATTAACCAATCAAATATCTTTATTTTCAAAAAAAAGTTCCTACGTCACGAAAACTGTAGAGTCAACTGTTTGAATCTTTGACAGTTCACCTATATAGGTCATTGGTTCACACATGTTATTAACACAAAAGAGTGTTAGTCGAGTGACGTCAGGACAGAGCTGGCCACGCCCAAAATTTCAGCCGCCAGTGGTCGTAGGAAGGTTTATATCTGTAACCCTCGAGTTATTTTATGCAATCCAAAAACGATAAGTCGACACCATATTTAAGTATATTAAATGGTAACCTTTCAAGGAATATAGGGTCATTTCAGCCGGGAGTATGGCTTTAATGTCCAACACGTGGGTTCTATTTCTAATTTGTATATACTTTATTCTTGAACTTTGTTTCTAATATGCATGTATCACTAAAACGCCCTTCAAGGCAATACGGATCAGAAACAAATTGTCTAAAGCCAGCAAAAGACATACAATCTCATGATGTACTTTACGAAACGTCTTCGCCTCTCTCCTTTCTGTCTAAAAGGGAAAATCTACGAGCTTTAAAAACTCCCAGGAGCATATTGCATCAATGGAGTCGCAATTATCGCACGCGATCAACCGCGTTTGGCTCACGACCATTCTCGTTATCAGAGACAGTTTCAATCACGATCCACAAAGTCCATGGATCGACCGACTATTGGGACGTGTCAGAAACAAAATAGACTTTGCTTTAACTCTGACAAGAGCAAGACAAATGTTATACGAAATGTCGAATGGTTGGCAGACCAGAACCAATAGGTTACTAAATCAAAGTCTACAGGGATTTTTTTCGAATCGGTTGACATTATGCTGAAGAAGGTACGAAATAAAAGCCTTAACTATCTTATTTTCTCTTAATTAAACACCGGCAGGCAGAATATGTTAATGTTCTTCGTTTTTCAACAAAATCATTGCCATTGACTAGTAAATGACGTAATAGCTTTAAAAAGGTATTATTTTAGAATGTGTATACATGCTAGATGGTAGACCCTCTTGTCGGTTTCCAAGAACTCATAAAATTCACTCCAGAAGACACAAAAATATATTACTTTATTGTAATACCCAGTGGTATTTTAAACGAATGAATATATTGGATTCTGAAAATGAACATACTCATGTACTAGTGAACTAGTATTTTTAAAGCACTGTGCTACATCTGTCGTTATTTCATTTAATAACCATCAATCAAAACGGGGATAATGATT
>JAVFBW010118365.1:0-15227 GCA_034783835.1 Mopalia ciliata
GGTCTACTGTTATTACAGTATCTCTTAAGACACGTTATTACACTATCGGTCTACTGTTATTACAGTATCTATTAAGACACGTTATTACACCATCGGTCTACTTTTGTAACAGCATCTGTTAGACATGTTACTATGTTATCGGTTGGCAATGGTATAGCGTCTATGAAAATAGATGCCATTGCTCAAGGTAAAAGTGAAGATACATTGATGTCAACAGAAACGTCGTGTTACTGTGATGTCTGTCTGTCCGGGGGCTTTTGTTCAACATGGACAAATAACACAGTCAGGTAAGACAAACACCGCAACCAATGATATTTCTGTACAGGTTCCAGAAACAAACTTTAAAGAAATAGATTGTGTTGCAGCAGTGTACGACGGCAATTGGTATATAGGACAGATTGTTTGTTTGTTTGTTTGATTGGTGTTTAACGTCGTACTCAACGGTATTTCACTTATATGACGACGGACACAAAAACAGGACATCACAAACAAATCTGCTTCAAGTTACCCTTTAGCTCTGCAAACACCAGGGCAACAGAAAGCAACCTCTTTTCTCGCCTCTTACGATCGGCCGAGGAAGCCGAGGGAGTATTCTCCAGGGACATATAGTTTGAAAACCTAACTTTTTATCCAGTGGTAAAAAAAAAAATTGGTTCATTTTGAGCCCAAGGGATCCATCAAGGCCTTAATTTCAGAGCCTTCAAATGTACTAATATTCTCCTGCTCTACTGTATATATTAAGGTTAACTTTATTTTATAAGGCAGCTGGATTTTTAATCTAAAGCAACAAGTTAAGAAATATTTAAAAATAGCTCCATGCGTCTTGTAAGTTGTAAATGATAGAAACAATTTCTAATGGCTATGCTGAGAAAAACTCAGTTAGAAACAATGAAACATATGATCGACTGGCAATATAACACAGGGACCATTTTTATTATAACCATAAATTAAGTATTATCATTTATAATAACTTCAATATTTATTTAGATTGATGTGCAAGGGTATTTTATATATGCAAGCAGTATACTGTCACAGTAGACAGCATCTTACATCACCATATGATGTGCAATGCTTGCTCTGTTGGTAAATAAATTTAATGTTAATGTAAACATAGAATGACTGTGCTCAGTAGATTGTACCATTGGTCCAGCCCATTGTTTATAAAGACTAATATTTGATTGAAGCAAAAGAAGATAATTTGAGTTATTAAGTTTAAAGTTTTACACCTAATGATACACCAGGAATTAATACTTACTTGAGATGACGGAGGATCTAATTCATAAAGCTTCACAGACAAAATATCATGGTTGTCTACAACAATATCAAGTAAATTATTAACTAAATTATGTTAATGTCTTTTTTTGTACTATTATTGACATTATAGTTTTATGCAAATAATTTTTTAAAAGTACTATGATATACAATAACACTTCCAGATAAGAATAAAATGATCTATTAGAGTATAACGCTTTTCATTAAATATTAGTCCTCAATGGGGGTAAAAAATTAATAAATTGTCTTTTGTGAGGCTAATAATTAATAAAAAAAAATTAATAAAAAAGTCTAAACAGTAAATTGTCTTTTGTGATGCTTATAAAAAGGCAAGTGTGGGCAGCAAATTGTCTTTTGTGATGCTTATAAAAAGACAAGTCTTGACAGTAAATTGTCTTTTGTGAGGCTTATAAAAAGACAAGTGTGGGCAGCAAATTGTCTTTGTGATGCTTATAAAAAGGCAAGTCTTGACAGTAAATTGTCTTTTGTGATGCTTATAAAGAGGCAAGTCTGGACAGTAAATTGTCTTTTGTGAGGCTTATAAAAAGGCAAGTCTGAGCAGTAAGTTGTCTTTTGTGATGCTTATAAAAAGGCAAGTCTGGGCAGTAAATTGTCTTTTGTGAGGCTTACAAAAAGGCAAGTCTGAGCAGTAAGTTGTCTTTTGTGAGGCTGGTAAAAATGTATAAAGTCATAGCAAGTATTGAATGCCATGTTGACAGTTAACACCCACCATAGGCCTGTTTAGGAAATATCCAGCATGATGATAAGACTGACCTGCTAATTCTCCAGTGGCTGCCGAAACTCCAAAGAAATAACCCGTAGGTAGTTTAACCCCAGTAGATATAAAACACTCCTTCCATTCATTCTTACCGTCGATGTCAGTAGAAACCTGAAGTGTTTAACAAAATGAAAATTGGCAAGTCTAATAAGGTAATTAAAACATTATTAGCATTGTTCTTATCTTTAGGTTCCTATACTAGATGTTCTTTCAATTATTTCACACTTTAGCTGGCACAATGGGCAAAGTAAATTACCCTTTTATTTTCCAAGGAATTCCAGGATTTAGGATGCATTTTTTCATATATCTAAAATAGTCCAATAAGAAAAGGGCTCTCTGAGCGACATGAAAAATGCAGACCAAATAAAGGAATACACTGAGAAAATAAACAACCAAAAACTGCCAGTTATTTGCCAATATTTAATATTTGGAATATTACTGGGAAGATTTGTTGGTTTGGCTGAGGTTTTATGCATATTAAACTCATATGATAGCATGCCATCCCGATTACTGTGAGACTTTGAAATAGCATGGGGTGATTCCATTGTTGTTTTCTAAGACATTCAAATTTTGATGAAAGGTCGGGATCTCTTTTAACTATTTCAGTGTTTCCGGTGACCCAACATTTGAGATAGTTTAGCCCTATTTGGGCTCTAATTATCAAGATCACTTTATTACACAATGTGACAAAGCTGCTAATGGCCGCTCTTTAAATTGTGGTGTTATTTTATTAAAACATGTGGCCTGGTTGATTTGCATCATACATGTAACGCTGTCAGAAAGGCTTTACATAAAGGCTTTACATATCTTTCGAGAAAACAAACAAAATAATGAGTACACGGTTGGACTTTGGATGCTTTCACAGCTTGTACATAATAGGTCAGGTCAGTTTGAGTTAGCTCCAGTGTTATGTACTATATCCATTTATCTATTTTGCAGACTTAACTTATGGTATTTAGCCTCGGTCCAATGGAATGGACCTCAGTAATTTTACAAGTGCACCGAGAATTTTTGGTAAACGGAAACACTGTATTTTATATAATTTTCCCAACCGATTTTTTTTTATTCTAAAAACTGTATTCCATCTGATCTCTTGACTGGTATTGCAACTTTGCAATAAAACACTGCATCCCTGAGATTTTGGTCCGAGTGAGACGGTTAATATAACACGAATACTTTGCCACATATCATAGAAAATGTG
Organism: Mopalia ciliata; assembly: GCA_034783835.1. Classification (NCBI taxonomy): domain Eukaryota; kingdom Metazoa; phylum Mollusca; class Polyplacophora; order Chitonida; family Mopaliidae; genus Mopalia; species Mopalia ciliata. Next base: position 3,252 of record JAVFBW010118365.1, read on the forward strand.
CTTTCTTCGCGTGCATGTATAGTATTTTCATTTCAACTCATATGTATGTAGAGATCACAATGCATGGAGAATGTACACACAAGCAAGCTTGATCCTTTATCTGTCATGTGACAATAAAGCTTATCACATGTACAAACTAAAGTACATTCCATTTATTATAAGTGTTACCAAAAAGAATAAACCAAGTCTCCTTTGGTCCCGTATGCTGGGGATTAAAAGGAGCTATGTGAATATAAAATTCTGAATGAAAATAATCAGATATTTGGTTTTGTAGCTGTAAGCATGCTCAAACTTACCTTAAGTGTGTTGTCAAAGTAACGAATAGCGACATACGTTTCCTCATCTTTGTTTCTAAAGGCAGATTCACACCCATCTACCTGAGTATGGGTGCCATCTTGATCATGATCGTAATGAAGAGTTCCATTATTTATCATGGCAGAAATATAAGGATGGCTGTGCTGTTGAGGCAAACAGAAAAGAGGCATGACCCTGATATGCAATGTATCATTATCAAGAGAATCCTGACAACTGAAGAGTAGACTAGAGGCTGCCAGGTATGAATCAGTCATCAGCAGTGTTCTGTCTTACATGAATGCAAGATACTTAGCTTTATGTGACTCTATACAAGGTCAATTTAAGCACATCATGGTATGTTTAGGTTAATGAGAGAAGGAAATCTCTGTCAATTGTTAATATGTTTGTGTCTAACATCATACTCAAGGGTATTTCACTTATATGCATGATGCCATAATGCAGGACGACGGATTGTCCACTTTTTCTTGCAGGTCTGTGCTGTAATCTTTGCTGGCAGAACGTTAAAATCAGCCTTCCTAAATTCTGTGAGATAACGTACATTTGCTTCTGCTTTGCTGATTTTTTACGGTACATAAATGTGCATTTTTGAAAAAAAAAAAATTAAAAAATTTCATTATTGTACAAATTTCATTTGATGATCGGATTGACAATATTTGTCAAAATCAGTGGCAAAATGCAAATTTAGACAAACACTGAAAAGTACAAGCAGTAAAGAAAAACTATAAATCGGATCTTCTCTAGTAAGTTTGTATAACAATGGGAAGATCCCCATTCCATTTGTTCTCCCCAACACAGGTCAGTCTTGGCCTATTATGTTGGAAAACTGAGAGGGAAACCTTCTAGATAACAGACAGTGCTTGCCGGAGACACATTTATGGACTCCCTCATATACCTCCTTCAAAAATCAGAACAAATACTAACACTACAATAAATGGAAACAGCAGTCAACTTTCTGATATAAAAGAAACACAGGTAAATTTGTGTACATGTAGAATTATTACCTGATGGGGTCCATTATGATTGCTGTATGTATCCATAAGTATGGCCAAACCACTGAAATAGTCTTTACTTCCAAAAACTGCACCTACAATGTGAACGATAGAATTAAATGGTCAGCAGTATTGTTTCAATGAAGCTAGTTGTTATTTTAGAGGGAACTGGTCCACTGTATTAATAATTCACAACAGAAAGATCAGACCTGTGATACAGTATTGAGGAATTGGAAACCTTTTATTCTATTATTTACTCTGCCTTGTTCTCACACTTTTGATGATAAAAAGCATAATGTACTTTCTGAGATCTCTTGGCCAGTGTCAAGATGCAAAGGCTATAGGCAAAATGGGTCAAAATCACTCTTATTTTCTTTTTGATTAAAGACAAAAATTCTTATATAATGGTGCAGTACGGTCATACGATAAATGAAGAGGTTTAACACTGATCAGAGAACCTTTCATTCCCCTGTATTTCACAAGACAAATTAAAATAAAATCACACCAGAAATCCGAGGTGTGATTCTTCATGAGACCCTTCATTTTCTGAGTGAACGTCCCTTCAAAGTACAAAGTTAGGGAGTAAATTGCTATGTAATTTACCTGGCTGCATTCTTTCTCTTGTATACCATATAGCAAAGCCATCACCAAAGAGACTTTTTCCTGAGCCATGCACCTTAAAGTGGACATGTAACTCCCAGTTTCTTAAAAAACAAGGCTGAAACAAATATGGGGATAAAATTAACACATGTTTATACTTTCAGGTAAACATTTGAATTTTTGTTTGTTTGATTGGTGTTTAACGTCGTACTCAAGGGTATTTCACTTATATGACGATGGACAGAAATACAGAACATCTGGTTGTATTGAACAATAGTGTCTGGTTGTACTGAATTCAACTGAACAATAGTGTCTGGTTGTACAGAGCAAGAGTGTCTGGTTGGACTGAACAAGAGGGTCTGGTTGGACTGAGCAAGAGTGTCTGATTGTACAGAACAAGTGTGTCTGATTGTCTGATTGGACTGAACAAGAGTGTCTGGTTGTATTGAACAAGAGTGTCTGGTTGTATTGAACAATAGTGTCTGGTTGTATTGAACAATAGTGTCTGGTTGTATTGAACAACAGTGTCTGGTTGTACAGAACAAGAGTGTCTGGTTGGACTGAACAAGAGTGTCTGATTGTACAGAACAAGTGTGTCTGATTGTCTGATTGGACTGAACAATAGTGTATGGTTGGACTGAACAATAGTGTATGGCTGGACTGAATTAAACTGACATGACTAGAGTGGAAATATAGAAGAGTATAGAAGAAGGAAATCAGAACAAATTATAACTTACTAAGAGTCTTACTTGAATTTAAAATCATTTACATTGAATAGTCAGTTCTTTGGAAAAAAAGTTTTTTAATTCCGATGTTCAATTTATGTATAAAAGGAAATAAACCTTGGTTTCTGTGGCTACTTCATCAGCGGACATCTGGCTGGTTTTTTGATCCGAATCCTGAAAATCCGCCAAAATAAACTAACGTGTTAAGATTGTTAAAGACACAAAATAACTGAAGAAAAACCACACTTTCACACCAATGTTTAAAACAATTAAACTAACAAGTCAGCTAAAACAACAAAATAGCTGAACAAATAGCAATGAATGATGAACAAAAAAAAAGTTAAATTTACCAAAAGTAAAAAATATTTCTTAAGGAGGCAATTCTAAAATACAAATTTTTGTACTTTTTTTACAAGCAAAAACATCAAAATAAATATGAACAATATGCAACTGTCAGCATATCACAATCCTATGAATTCTAGGTTGTAATTAACAACATCTAAATTAAATGCATTCAACCTAAAAGCAGAATAACAATGCAAACAGACAAACTGTCTAAAGGCCTGGGAACTGGCAACACACTGAGTGAAGTAGATGGTTATTAACACACAAAATATTATTGGCAGATTAAAAAATAAGTCAAATATGAGGCTGCTCTTCACTCAGAAAATTCTGGTTGCTATACATGGAAGTCCCACACTTATTGTGTTCAGGCTAGTTTATCCAAACCTCCTTCACTGCCGGTTTTGGGGACATGGAATATTTTGCCACTTAATGTGGACAAAATTAAGGTTTTGACAAGGGAAACTCTGGAAGCTTGTTTTATAGAATGGTCTTGGATAAAAATCCAAGTCAGATGTATACAAATGTATAAACATTTCCAGTAATGAGATTCAGTAATGAGATTGAGTAATGAAAGATAAATGAAGAATACAACTAATGGTGTAATTATGAGGTGGGAAATATATCTGAAATATAATAGGCCATTTTTCTCTGAAAAAAAAAACAACTTTAGGATTATGAATGAAATGGAATAAAAAATAAACAAATGATCAAGGCAGCGCATACATAAACAATACAAACTGATGGTTAGAAATACAAACCATTAGAGGATCATTCCTTGGTTAATTTACTGTTTTTTTTTTAATTAATTTTTTTGAGACTGTAACACTCAGGTCAAAGTGCAATGCATTACGTAAACATTTCCATTAATTTGAATATTGAAAGAGGTTATTATGATTAACATATTAGTCAATCTTGTCACATGTCATGAACATTATCAGCTTTACAATTATTTGATGGTAAATACTTTTTACATGCTACAGAATTGTATAAAATGCAATTATTATTATGGTGTAGGTACTAATATCAGTATACACATGTTCAGGCAGGGTATTTAAGGTTATGACAATTGTAATAACATTTTTTTTGGTCAAGATTATGCATAAATAATAAGCAGATGCGACGCAGTCTTACAGAAGATGCGCGGGATTACCGGGCAGCAAATGGGTATTTAAGGATTAATTGGGAAGTGGAACAAGATTAAGGATTAACTATGGGAATTGAACAGGTTAACGGGTTAATAAGGAAGGTGTCAGGATAATTGGATTAACATCTTAAGGTTTGTAAGATAAAAACAAGTTAGGAATGTCATTTCTTTATTAATTTTTTTTACAAGCAAAAAGTTATAGATTTATGTCAAGGGAATAACAAATTAAACTGTTAGATTTACAGAGTTCAAATTAAATGTTAATATTCTAAAACTAAGGAAGAGAAGTCATCTACATTAATGTTAATATTAATCAATCATTTCTGTTATAATCACAACTAAATAATAAATAAAAATTTGAAACAACCCTAAACCCTGTAAAAAGACAGATGAACAAAGTAATATTATAGGGAAGCCACTTATGAGCCCCCCTGGAGAAAACATGCGAATATACAGTTTGCGAAGATTCAAAAAAAAAAAAAAATTTAAAAGTGATTTTTTTCCTATAAAAATCATTAAATGGTGGACTTTTCCTTTTTGGTTGGCATGTATTATATTCCAATGCTCATTTTTGTTTATATCAATGAAAAGTCTACAAATGCCATCATTTGAAACTATGGCCTGAAACACCGAAAACAGAACAAAAGTCATAAGAAGTGTTGCACTGAGAAGTCCATCAAAGAGAACAGTTGATATTTTCAATGTAGAAGAAGCACTTTTTTTGTTCAGTCCATTACCTACTACAGATTTTTTTGAGTGCACAAAAAAATTTCGCATTTTGTCCAGGGGTGCTTATAAGCAACTAAACAGCAGTTTGTGCAGTATAAATATGTAAGAGTTTGTGGTAATAATTAGAAGGCACAATAAATACAGGAAGCTGTCACCAAAGGGAGCTAATAAGAGTAGGATTTGTACCAGAACTCCGGCCCCTAATCGGTCGTCTCCACCTCGGGGTTTAGGATGAATCGGAGGCGGAACTGGTTTTTTACCAGCCTTAAACAGTCCTTTCTTCTTATCCTGTTGTCAGGGAAACCAGTAGAACGTTTAAATAAATGTGCTTGATATGTATTTCATAAATGGTGGCCTCATCAGATATTAAACATACTGTGGTATCAACATGAATGAATATAAAAGTTAAACTATAAAAACAGGTTGGTTTTTTAACACTTATAATGCAGACAGATTTAGTTTCTGTGAACATATCCTAAGAGGCTTCACCTTACAGGTAAACCTTCTCGTGAGTTAACCATCTAACTTCACAATAAAACAGTAATTGTAAATCACTTCTGTAAATAAAGTTTAGGAGTAGAGGACAAGTAACACATCTGAAAAAAAATCTGACAACATTAATAATACTTTTTTTTCATATGTTTATAAGATATAATCTGTTTAACCAGAAAACTTCAATGCAACTGTAAATCAATAATAAATTACCTTATCATAAGGAGGAACGCCAGCAGCTACCATTAATTCTGCCATCTTCTCCTGAAAACACAACGTGGCGAATTACAATATGAAGATAAACACACTCCACTGATTGGTATTACAAAAAATAATATTTACATTTTGGTAATTTAGTTGAATATAAATAGGTTTATTTTCTAGCACATGAGGTGCAGTTCTGGATTTTTCTGCAAGGACGTCTAGGGATCTCCATACACTGTTTTATAAGAGTTTTGACACTATCAGAGGCCTCTCTTTGACATGCATGGAGGGGCCTCACTAGTGGAAGATCCTAGGGCCTCTATTTATTTTAATCCAGCTCTGATGCAGTGTCATTGGCTAGATACAGCCAGACAAGACAGTTAATCCTTAATCTGACCATTGCCACAAACTGGTAGCATCCATAACATATACAAGTGTTTTGATTGAGGTACACAGCATTACCCACCTGATCAGCTGGACTAGCTGTGTCTTTTATTGCATTCATATTCTGAGCATGCTGATCCTGAAATGAAAAACAAATTAGCTCATCAATATAAAAATAGTCATTTATATTAGTGTTAAAAAGGTGTACAGGCGCATATTAGTCTCTACACGGCAAAAAACACTCTATGAGAAAATGTGAAATAATACTGTCAAACTTCTCCCATAGACAGACTATTTAATCCCAAACTATAGTAGAATAGACAGAATATTTGATCCCAAACTATAGTAGAATAGACAAACTATTTGACCCAAACTATAGTAGAATAGACAGACTATTTGATCCAAACTATAGTAGAATAGACAGACTATATGATCCCAAACTATAGTAGAACAGATAGACTATTTGATCCCAAACTATAGTAGAATAGACAGACTATTTGATCCCAAACTATAGTAGAATAGACAGACTATTTGATCCAAAACTATAGTAGAATAGAGAGACTAATTGATCCCAAACTATAGTAGAATAGACAGACTATTTGATCCCAAAATATAGTAGAATATTAAACACCAGATATTAAGACTAGATAAGATGCATTTTAAGTGCTTAATATACATTTCAACAGGTGGAAGGGTCATCAAAAACTTTACAATATCTGTGCTTATGCTGTTTGTTTGTTTGTTTGGTGCCATACTGAAGGTTATTTCACACATTACAGCATGGCCGACCAATGGGTGAAGGACATCAGCCTAGACCTCAATGACTATAAAAACAATATAGGAGAGAACACAACTCAGACAATAGGGACTGATCAGCTTGATGTTGTCCTTTATACGTGTGAGCACCCGGCCAACATGAAGCTCCCTTCAACCTCTGCACTTAGCCCTAAAACACTGATTGTTTGTTTGATTGGAGTTTGATGCCGTACTCAAGGGTATTTTACTTATATGACGACATACCAGCCCAATGGGTGAAGGGAACCACCCTCAACACCACTGGCAAAGACCATAGACCGGACCGGACAGATACAGGACACAATACAGACACCACAAACAGATCAGCTTCCTGTTCCCCTTTAGCTCTGAGAGCACCAGGGAAACATGAAGCTTCCTCCAACCGGCAGCCTAAAACACTGAAACATTTACTAAGTAACATACCCTTTCTTTAGCACTTGAAGCATTTTGGAACAAGTCCAGTTCATCCATAAACCTTTGCTGTAATACACAAAATAAATATTTGAAAATCAAAACTAAATGGAAATAAAAAGCAGTTTTTGAGTTTGTAAGGTTCTTAAACTGTGCATACTTTTACTGTCTCACCTCAACATTTCACCTTACTGCTGTTTAAAAAGGAACACCTGTTAAATTTTTGGTCTATTGTAGTTATGAATACAACTAATTGTATTAAATTTTAATATTATTCTTCAATTAATATATTTTACTCTAATTGAGATCTACCCTCCAAGAGTTATGTATCTGTATGGAGTTTGTACAATGACTTCTTCCCCATACACATGTGTCATCAAGCTTCTGACCAATCAAGTGCATTACATTTATCACTATTTTAAATCCATTTCTATTCTTTAATTAAATATCAATAATAAAATTTCAAATGTTTTAAAATGAAAATAAGTTTTTTTAACACTAGTGGACATTTAATGTTGGAATTTGCCTCAACCATGTGAGTGGAACAGCCTTAAATGGTGTTGAACACTGATCAATCAACAGAAACAATTACACAGCTGTGGTGTTATTATTGATAGAGGAATGAGGAAGAAAGGGCACAAACCATATCTGGTGAGGTCTGGTCAAATGGAGGTACCATGTGAGCGGCCATTAATTCTTTCATCTTCTCCTGGAGATAAACAATAATCAAACCATTATAAACCATGGTACCCATTGACATGATCAAATGAGGAATTAGAAGCTTTAGGTCGAGTATGTACTTCACAAACACTGAATAGTTTTATCTGAATTTGATATTTTCATAGAAATTAGAAATTGGAAGTAAAGAGAAGTTTCCCTAACTTTAGGAACACAACAAAATCTCATTTTACCAGATGGAATTTTGTTAAAGTTTGAGAATAATAGTTTTGCTAGTTTCTGATTCTTAAAAGTGATATTAAACCATTGCACACAAGAATGTATTCAACTTTTTAAAACAAATACGTATTTACCTGATCAGCTGGTTTGGCCTTCTCTCTGATAGCATTCATTGCTTGAGCTCGTCTTTGCTGTGGACAGGTAGACAAATGATTAAAACTGTTGGTTAAACATCGTCCTTAAAATTATTGAAGGGGTAATTGTTTCAGGCATTAATCTAAACAACCACAAATATAAATCTTCGAGTTTTAAAAAATTGCATTTTGCATGCATGACTATAATAGATGTGATAGACTAAAGCAGCATTTATGAAGTAATTTATAAGACAGATTATTGTTTTTAAATTGAACCAACTTTAAACACAATAATGCCAGGTCAAACCTTTTCTTCTGAAGTTGGAGCTGTTCTGTATGCTGCCAATTCTGATAAAAATTTATCCTACAACATAAAGCAAATCATGTATTATAATAACAGCAAGGTGTTAAATTGATAAACTGTAAAGAACAAAATTCTTTACAGAGAAAATCGGTAACTCTCCCCAAATAAAATATTTCAGTATTTCACTAAACTCTCCTACAATAATCTACTCAAAGTTCAAAAAATTAACAATTATTAAAAAAAAAAATTTGGCAAGTTATTTAAAACAATTCTTATTTGATTTAAGTTTCAATAACTGTGAAAGATTCATCTTAACTTCAATTAAACATCATATTCCTGGGTGTAATAATAATACAAATTGTGGAAACTCATTTATTTGGAATTTAGCAGATATTTTAGGCCGTTTTATGATCTCTACAGGATCATAATGGCTTCTTTGGTCTGTTGATTTGAGATGATAAAAACTGTAAGCTCACCATATCTCCAGAGAGTTTATCATAAGGAGCCACACCATTAGCTATCATCATATCTAACATGTTCGCCTGAAACAGGGTTAAAAAACAAAAATTATACTTACATATACAAATGGTTTAACAGACATTTGATTGATTGATTGATCGATTGATTGGTGTTTTAGGCCGAGCTGAAGGGTATTTCACTTATATGACCACGGTGTATTTGACACTAGCACAACCAAGATGTCAAGCATTTTCATAATGTTGGAAAGTTAATTTTCCTCCAGTGCTAAAAAATGATAGCTTGCTAGTCTTAAAAAAACTGCCCTTCGACAGAGGGCAAACTGAAATTTAAGCCATACTAAAGAGAAAAGATTGTCCGCAAGGGAAAAACAAAAAAAGGGGGAATCTTTATTTAAAAAATATACTAAATTAACACACTAATATCATATGTGAATAACATAATTTGAAACACAAGTTTAATACAGAATCATTATTCTTTCAGGAAAATCTAAAGAGGTTATCTCTGGAAAGAATTTGTGTTGAGTTTTGTTGAAGGGTTAACTGTAAGATTGATTCACACAAAAAATATATATATATGAATAAATGTTGAAAAATGTAGAAAGGTAGAAATCAAAATTTACCTGATCTTGTGGACTGGCTCCTTTTTTAATATTGTTCATCGCCTTCGCATGTTTATCCTAGAAAATCATTAAAAATAACATTCTAATTAGTTTTAATTTAATTAATTAATATTTTTTCAATTACTTGTGTCCCATTATTTTCAAATAGATAAGAGATAAGCCGTATTTTCAAATATGTGATGTCTAGCATGTGATGTCTAGCACAGAGGCAAATCAGAAATAGTAATGCGAGATTAAATAACCAGACTTTAGTTCAATCATTCTCACTTACCTTTTCCTTGTTATTTGTTGATCTCTTAAAGTCATCCAACTCTTTAAGGAATTTATCCTACAACAGCAATTAATCAATTATGTGAGATTAAACAATACTATGATCGATTGATTGATTGGTGTTTTACACTGTGCTTAAGGGTATTTTACTAATATGACGGCAATGTATTCCACTGGTAATTGATACCAGCACAACAATAAAATGTGAGCTGTTTTGGTACTGTTGGAAAATTAATCTTCCTCTAATGAAGACAGCATTGATACTCTTCAAACAAAGTGCCCTTCCTCCAGTGAAGACAGCATTGATACTCTCCAAACAAAGGGCCCTTTCTCCAGTGAAGACAGCATTGATACTCTCCAAACAAAGTGCCCTTAGCCTAAGGGCCATACTTTAAAGATTAAATCTCTTATTTACAGTGCTTTATCTCTTACATTTGGTTAAAACAATGATAACTATGCAAAATTCTTACCAAGAGATTATGACAAAAACTATGAATAAATGAAAATTCTTATACTATTATAGATAGCAAACCATGCTGAATTGCCAGAAAAAAACAGATTGATTGCTTTTACTGTGAACAATGGTGTTTGAAAGCCTTAATATGGCAGTACTATAGTATGGATGATGCTAGAAGAGATGATGTGTGTTGTAAAGAGTCTTACCATATCTGATGACCTGTTGTTATATGGTCGTACTTCATTGGCAACTAAACAATCCAACATCTTAGACTGGAAGAAAAGAAATTCACAAAATTTATAATTTGAGATTCTTTGGTAATTAACATATTTTAAATTAAAACTATGAATAGAAAAAATTATGTGCATTTCATCTTCATTCCTTTACAGTAGTTGTCTAGTATTACAGATGCATACAAATGTTTGTCATAAAAAAAAAATTAAAAAAGAAAACCAAGAATTAAAACATTTTTGTGTACACAGAAAAACAGACTAAATTGCTATACATTCTTGAACATTAGACTCTCTCATGATTACAATTAATGACATGCTCAAGGATGTTCCCTTCTATGATGGCAGACATGCCTACCGTAGACAAAATTTAGGTGTAAAAAATAAGTTTTCTAGGAGTATTTTCTTACCATTTTGATTATTTCTGTGTTACAGCACAGCACAGCACAGAATACATAATATATATATATATTTTGGGGTATTTTGATGGCATACTGTTGTATTTAATATAAATTATGTGTACAAAATACTCCAAAATACACCTGGTAAACAGGTCTGTGATGGTTGCAATGAGTAGATGAAAAACACAACAGTAACCTTATTATTCCTCCAGTACTAAGTGATAGCAGCATGCCTACATTAGAAATGTACTACCCTCAGCCATAGTGCTGACTGTCCCACAAACTTCCACTAACAGTAGACCTTAAGTATTGAATGCTCACCTGGTCATTTGGCTTCGCTGTAATAACAGCTTCATTCATTGCTCCACCAAGGCGCAACTGGAAACAAAAGCAAGTATTGATTTTCAAAACGAGAGTAGGAATTTAAAAAAAACAAACTGCTATTTCATTATTTAAAAACAAGTCTTCCTCGAGAATATCCAAAAGGTAAAGATTTTGTCTAAAACAAGAGCTCAAGTGAGTGGCAATATACACTGGAAGAAATCTTACCACATGGAATATTAAAATAGAGTTTGAATAGAATCCAGCGTGTCTAAATAATAATACACCAAGCAAAATCCTACATGGCATCTTGACATGTGGAATATCTAGACTCTGTCTTGTCAAATGGAACACTCATACTAACTAAGTTTGATTCTAATTCGACAAGAAGTTTTCAAATTAACATACGCCAGAAATATGCCCAAAAATATGCCAAAACTAATCCCAATTGACGTCTTGTCACAAGGAACACTCCAGGGCTTGAAAATTACGTGTTCCGACGGCCCGGGACAACCTCTTTTTTCAGTCGGGCAAGTGACTTTTTGTGTTCTGGTTGCCCGGCGGACAAGTACAAAATCATACTGCTTTATCTCTTTATTCTTATTAAATCGGCTTTCTCCGTTTTCTGTTCAAATTTAACATAATAACTTCCCGAAAAGCAGTAGCTGACTAGAACCATTTCACTTCGAGCGAAAGCTAAAAATAGATCGAGTTGAAGGAAACCACGTGA
>JAVFBW010118376.1:0-15223 GCA_034783835.1 Mopalia ciliata
GTATAATGCTTGTGGGTACCTAACTGGCCAGTTATATCATTTAATACGGTATCGATGCAGCCTCATTGAAGTCTGCTGGACGAATTTCCATTTTCAGTTTTTCTGCTATTTATATTAAAACATTTTTTTAGGTTACTCAATAGGGTAAAATTAAAACTTTTGGAGAAATATAAACATAAATAATATGATTATGTACAAATCAAAAATGCTTTTGGATGTCACATTTAAGAGTCCAAATTCACAAAATACAAATTAGGTTATGACTTATTGAGAAAACATCATTTAATTCAATGATCGGTACAAAGGTTTTTTATGGAATCATTGTCGTATATCGTTGGATTTTAATTAGGGAATATTTAATGAGTTGTGTCGGTTTTCATTTGGTTCGTATAGTTCTCAATGCAATACTTGGACTATTTCACTCATAAAGCATGCGGTGCAAATCTTTATATGACGGGAAGAGTTTAAGCTAGATAGGCTGATCACACTACAAACTATGGTCAATTGAAACCAGGCCAATCAATTGTCATTCAGACCATAACATGTTCACTTCTGAAGCTCTAACAAACTTAGGTCCCCCCAATGTCTAGCGATTTTCATACACACAGCTCTCATTTAATTTATTTACTACAGATTTGAATTGTCAATGTCCTAACAATACAACTTTGAGTAGTCTGTTAACATAATTGAATGCACAAAAATATACTCGGTCAACAGAAATTTAACAAGTTTTCTCCTGGTGATATACCAAACCATCTATAAATTATTGGCGTTTAGGAAAATGGCACATTAATACACACACAACTCTAACTACAACAGCGAGTTAAATGAACGAATCAGTCCAGGTCTTTTAAAGATAGACACGATTCTGATCTGGAACCGGTTGCTATGAGCGCTATAAATTAAATTTAATCCGCTATAATAACAATGACGTCATGTCGTGTTTAATGCTCCCCTCAAATCCGCTATTAGCGATTTAGTCTGTTATTTGCAGCTTAACCTTATAGTACGAACATCAGCAACTTGGGTTGCCATAGAAACATGCTTTCCACTGTTGCATCTTGACGTCTCATGTCATTTCTGCAATGAGATCGTTTGAATCAAACAAACTTGTTATTTGTAGGAATACCTTTTCCCCATCTATTGTGTTAATAAACTAAATGATTGTTGGTAGCTACCTTTATAATACCTGCATACCTATATCCAATTTGCACCATTGAACTTACTAATTGTTTTTATAAATGCATACCTGTTCTAATTATATAATCTGACATAACAAACTGTATCAATTATTTACGCAGCGAATTTGAAGCCATGGGGGTTGATATAATGTTGTAAACGCCTATACCGTTGAACTTGACGTCCAGAGTATTTATACGAATTACCGCGTTACTTGTTATTTACTTGTCATTATAAACGTCAGATTCAACAGATATCAGCTTCATTTATTATTCACGGTAGCCAGCTGTCCACAAAACCCTGCACCTACACGTTCATGCGGGTGGCCCGAATGATGGTAACTTGAGCTCCTTTATACAGTGTAATTAAGGACATCGCTGTATCGTTGTGTTAAAACGACTCGTAATGACTCGACAGGCACCTTTATGTATTACAAATCCACCAGTAGGAAACCTCTCTTTTTTATTTATAGCTGAAGTGATCTGGCTTGACAGAGGCTACTTTGTCGTCCTTTACAAAACCAGGGACAGTGTAAATAACAAAGACAAGAAGATGACTGGAATAAAGGTCCAAGTTGATGGTTTCTGATCGCTTACATATGATTCCCTTGAGATGCATGGATGACATGCAGCTACCACATCTCCCTTACAAGAGGTAACCATTGTTTGCTTAGCTTATATTGCTGTATGATTAACCCTGTTTTGCGAAGTACTGTGGTCTGTATCATGTACACAAGTATCATGTCTGTTAACAGAAACAGATGTTGGTCTTTCAATTTTTTTTATTTTTTTTTAGGGCCTACTGCTGTCAACAGTGTAGGCTTTTATCAAACAGAATAGATAGATATAAATAAAACAAATTAATTGTTCGGTCCATTTTATTAATGTTAAAAAACAAAGTAATATCCATCGAATATATCGTTTATAATTTGTATTATTGTTTTAGAATCTGATGCTAATGTAGAGAGGCCTGCCGTTTTTGTTGGTGCAAATACAAGATGGACACGCGTGTGGTGTTTACCAAGAAAGGCAAATTAAAACATGCAGATGGTTTGAATGGCGACATCGATATTGGTGAAGGTGGTTCGTCCGAGGAAGACGATGTGTTTATATCAGATCCAACAATAGATCTCGATGGATCTCTCACAAAGCCTCTTATGCACCCAAGGCAAAGGACAAAGGGCAAAGGTTATAGGACACGCTCGTGTTGTCGTCTGCTCAAGCCATGTCTATGTTTTGTGTTTCTCGTACTTGGAATGGGGGCGTTAATGTCTACTGTGCTATACTTTGTCAATCGTAATAAAATAATTGGAGAAAATAAGCCTGTTTTCTCGGACACTTTTGATGAGGCACAAATTCTGGGTTGTTCTGAGATTACTGCAGAAGATGTTTGGGTGGTTGGATTACCAAAGTTAATTACTGAGTCAGCCATAAGAATGGTGGATGTTAATGGAGATAGTGTATTGGATGTGATCACCGGCTTCGGAACGGGTGAGTTAAATAGGGCCTAAAATGTAACTGAAATCGAATGTCTCATTCCAAATGACATGAAGCTAAACCCGAATCTTCGTTTAGTTTCTAGTAGTATAATCATTTAAGAAATGATACAATCAGATCTGAAGTAGCTCCCCAATATTTTATAATTACCAAAACCGGGGAGCTAGTTAATGGGTATTTGGACACGCTAATTAAACAGGCCCGAAACAGTGCTTCTTAATAATGCCACTATCTGTAGTATGAAACAAATGGCGTCAAATTGTTCCTGTGACATTGCCAATGTGCCAAGCATGCAGTGCCTCTTTACCAAGTTGAGGCGCATATCATTGAGATATTAGATATTATTATTAAATACTATTATGGAAAATTCTTTTTTCACCTGAAAGGACAAGAACAGGGATTTTCGACTAGATACCAATCATTCCCATTGTTTCTTTGGGATATCTTATATATGTCCATATAACATCATAAAGGAGAATACCGGCGATGACGTCATGGTTTCGAAACATTTTAGTAAACGGGATCTTGCACAAAAAATCGTTTTAATACAGGTATTGGCCCATTTTGAAAAGGTGGAATCTATAAAATCTTAGAAAAACACGGCTCTTCAAACATGGCTCGGTGGAACACTTTATAGTTTTGTGTGGAACCCTCACAGCAAACTGTTCGAAGTATATCCCTTTCTTTTATGGAAAAGACCGTTTTTGTCATATTGCTTCCATATAGAACCATCTTCCTTTTTTAAAGAACCCTCAAAGAACCAATATTTCTAAGAGGGTAGCACTGTATACATGTACGTTACACACTCATTGTGACATGCTTGGCGGTCTTAGTTTATATGCTATTTTACCATTAGTTGTAAAACGTCTGAAGACGAAAACAAATTATGGGATGTCAACGGGCATGTCTCATAATGTTCATTTCGAACTGGTATACAATGTTTTACCCCCAACTTATTATATCCTTTGCTGGATTATGTCTAGCCCAATAAATATTTCTGGTGTCCAATTGATGATGATCACTTTGGTACACTGGTATGAAATAGGACTATTTTAGGACTAAAAAAATGTCTTGTTTCCTCTAACCCGACCGACCCTACGAAGTATAGCTCCGAACCTAAAGTTTTTATTGGCTTTTGAAAAAAAATGAAAAAAAAATTCAAAAGACCTTTACAAAATGGCATATTTTGATAGCAAACTCGTTTTTTGTAATGTTTTTCGGTCATGGAGCATCTGTATACTTTTATTTAATGTCTACTGTTCTGTACAACATATGTTTATGTGAGGGATATCAAGTCAAAATGTTATATCCAATAGATTGTCATTCTGTTAATATTTCTTCATTCAGGGGCCGACGGATACAACATACCGGATATTGTCTGTGATATTTATTTTAATGGAACAAAGCCTTGTCATGGAGGTCTATTGGCACTAGAAGGTCGCACAGGTAAAGAGTTATGGCGGCACTATGCTCCACATGAGATCTATGCTTTGAACTGCAATGCTGACCTGAACAATGATGGGGTCCTGGACTGTCTTGGGGCTGGACGAGCTGGGGTGAGAAATCTTAATTTGTTATTTTACAACAGTTTTAAACAATAAAACTTCAATACATATCGGTATAGCATAACCCACAGCATGTAGTACCCAATCAGCAGTACGTTACGAACACAACGTTATTACCAGATCACCCAGGCGCATTCTTATCTAAGGTTCTAGAAAATAAAATTGCATGGATCTCATTGTGTAATCCTTTGCCTCATTAACACGAGCCAAATATGGCTGACCGGACAGTTAAAAAGTGCACGTTAAATTTTAGCGTTTAAATATTACTGGGTTTAAATGATTACTGTATTATTCTAACTAAAGAAACAATACTTATTCCTCAAGGTATTCCAAGCCGTAAGTGGAAAAGAAGGGAGATTACTCTGGGATTTTGGAAGCCAGGAAGCTAAAAATGAAATCATGAATGTGTACACACCTCAATATATAACTGATATAGACGGGGACGATGTGATCGATATTCTTGTAACACATGGTGGAGATCCATTACAAAATCCTGGTAAGCGGTATTAATCCACATAATAATACATAATGTGCACGAAAGAAATATAATATACACATGTATAGGTTCAAAAAGTTCTGGGTTAATCCATATACCACATAACTGAAAGGTGAAATAGATATTTAAACAAACATAAAAGGCCATCATATCCGTAATTAATTTTTTAATATAGCAATTGGTAATTATTTCGTGACGGTTGCATCAAACTTTTACTGGAAGTTTTGGGAATGTTTCAAATATCCGTTATCAGGTTTGTGACTGTTCTTTCTCATGCAGGCAGCAAGCATCGTCTCTCAGGTCGATTATTGGTAATGAGTGGAAGGACAGGGAAAGTTTTAAAATGGGTTGGCGTTCCTGATAAACGAGAGGTCTACTACTCACCTCAGGTTTACAGTCAATTAGATAACACCGAAGTTGTGCTGTTTGGAACCGGTGGTGAGACACATCCAGGATCCTTGTGGTTCGTCACACTGAAAGACCTATACAAAGGAAACATCAATATGGTGAGAGGCAGTGAAATTAAGCTTCGTTCGAAATCTGATTAATTTTAAAACTTATCGTCTGTTTTGAGTTAATCATATGATGGATTTGTGTTATATATTTTGAAATTTATACTAGATATATTAAACAGAAAGTTCTTGAAAAAAGTGTTCGTCGTGTAGATTTTAGGGGGAGGAGATGATGCTATGAATATGTATCATTCGTCTTATAGTCAATCACATTGTGCTGTGTTCTTCATTAGGCTGAGCGCATATACGAGGACCATCATAAGGGTGTGATGACTCCACCAGCCTTGGTAGATTTAACGGGGGACGGGGTCGTGGATATTGCTATCTCCCTGTTCAACTCCACGGTGCTCGTCATAGACGGAGAAACACACCAGTACCTGTGGAACTATACATTCCCCATGTCGGAGTCTTACAGGTACACATCACTGCCTCAACAAGAACCATGATTGTTCTTCCTTATTAACGTTGATGAAATAAAATAATTCAAATTAGAATGTGAGCTAAGCTTCCCAACACATCTCTTTTGAGTATTCCGTATGTCTAACATTGTTAATCATTGGACCATCTGAGTCAATTATAAAATGTTAAATATCCTATATAAAATCTAACATTTCCAGGACATAACAGTGTCGGTTAAAATAATAGACTTTCACTTCTATAGGATATGCAAAGTTTTGTAAATGACAGACAACACACATGAGTGGCTATCTGGCTTTGAACAGTGGTTAACGTTTGAAACCCCTATATACTGAGCGAAAGAAATTGTTACTGGTTTAAAGTTTGCTTCATTGTCCATCGTACATTGTTGTGTTTTTTATCTGCTTTTTTTCTTTGTAATAACAGTACTCCGGCTGTTGGGTTTTTCAATAACGATACAGTGCCTGATTTCATGGTGAAGTACTCCTATGGACCTGGATTCCCACTCTACTATAAAGCGGCTGTGAGTTTTATATCGGCACAACAGATTATTTTTGATTGATGTAGATAGGGGAAAATAGACGCAAACCAGGGTCTTTTATTTGACAAAGTTCCCCCCCCCCCCCCCCCTTCCCCGGTGAAATGACCGCTGGAGATGTCTCATAAGTCATTGTTGTTAATGTCGCACTAAAAACTCGATGCTGAATCAGCATCTTTCTGTTTTAGACTACCCATCAATTGGTTTTTGTCTAAATTAAACATTTTTGAACCATTTTTATTTTGATTTTCGGTGGTTTGATTTAATTCCCAACATTAAGATTTGGAGAGATGAGCCATTTTGCACTGAGGAGTTGCCAGCATTTTATTTTTAAAGTTAATATTGTGCTAGGTGGTGTGTTACCAGAATGAACTGGTTGAATTATTAGTGTTGGTTCAATCACAGTGTTTGGGTTGTTTTTAAATGAATGGTTAGGAATTTGCCTGACTGACCATTTCAGTACATGGCTAACTCGATTTGTGTGGTAATTAATGTTCATCAACCACTGGTGCTGCCGGTTTTCAAAATTGGGTTTAGTGATTAACATGGGCGATAATCCACGAAAAATTCAGTAAATACAGTTTTAACCTGTATGGCAAAGTAATGCTACATATACACGGTGTGTGACCATTTATGCATTGATACTACAGAGATGGTAACAGTCTACATAAGGTTCCCCGGGCTTCCCCGGCGGAGTGGACCGGGGTGCACGCTTTAGAGAGTGTATATGCCTCGCATCCATATATCCCCCTCATCTCTGGGGTCGCGAGGTCGATCACGCTGACTGTGTATGGGTTGGTATTTAACCAACCAGACAAAGGTCGTGGGTTTTCTGGGTACATTTACCGTCCAGTTTTCCTCTCACAATAATGCTAGTCAATGATCCGTAGTTGGGATTTAATCCTGTTGGTAAAACATTATATTGGAGGATACTGGCGTTGAGTGTACATAACTTACTTGTTTGTTCAAATTTTTGTAGACGACAATACTGGATGGGAGAAATGGCGAATCACTTTTGGATAAAACGATAATAGACAGTGTTGGGTCACAAGCCTCGCCGTTAACCGTCAGTGTAGAGGGACATGGTAATGATATCTTCCTCTTCTGGATTGCAAACTGTCTCGGTCACGAGGGGCAAGGCGGAGCTTACAAGTTCGTCAAAGGTTTGTAGGTCCTGTGGCCTTGTTTCATTGATCAGATTTTTTTTCCCCCCTCAGTACAACATTCAAGGAATTGGATATACCTTATGGCAAACACATTCCACAAACAGAACATAATGAGGTTCTGGTATTATTATCTTTTAAAAGTAGATCAAAGTAGGAAATTCGGCATGTGTATTCATTTGTTTGTTTTTATGCTTTCTCAAGGTACAAACGTTCATGAACAAAGCCGCTCTGACTTCTGTCGTTTGCGGTTTAAGACCAACGGGTACTCAAAGATGTTTGCCTTAAGTTCTCAAGTGAAATCACCTGGAGTAGCCGTGTATTATTCAGGTTGGTACCTTTAAATAGGTTTAACTTGATCACCTATGATGGCATCTGACTTTAGAAAAGTTGATGATTTCACAAATTTTTGTTAGTTCTTATATTTGAGAGATAACTTTCAAGTCTTGCTGGACCCCTTGGACTCAAAATGGCCCCTAAAATATGATCCCTTCTATTTATAATTAACCATTCAAACTTTATAATATATTGGAACAAATTATTCGAAATGATATTTGAAATAAGTTCAAAAGAGTCCATGACACAGAGTTGGATATAACTGAGAATATCACCGCAGAATAGGCTTCCCCTATACATTGTCATATGTTGGTGTGAAGCACGGCTTAGATTTTTAAACATGTTTTCCGAAAGATGATTGTTTTATTTTATATTATTTCCTAAGTTTGTACAGAAAAAAGACCACTTAAAATGTTGACAGCAAAATTTTGGAAAACTGAAACACCCTTATTCAGTTCAAGGCCTCTTCTACTAAACAAACAAAATTTGGTGTTATAGTTATAACATCTGAGAACTAAACCACCAAAATGTAGTTTGTTGTTTTCTGTCGAGATTAAATCAATTTGTAATAAACATTGACTTGATAACGGTGTAAGAAACAACACCGAAACGTCGTCCTAATAAACCCAGAAGTTGTTAATCCATAATAAGTGTTCCTGTGTTAATTGTAATAAACACCCAAAGTTATTAATGGTTTTTAAAAAATAAACACAAACTTAAAGTTCCGATTCAAATACTGAACCATAATGGGTTTAGAAAAATCATTTCCCCAAAATCAATTCAGGATCCCAGCACGACCTTACCCTCTAAACTAAAATAACTTTGTGTTGTCATCTGAAACTTTTAAAAAAGAAAATAAATCGCCATTACGTGATACACTTGATGACAATCTTGATGACAATCGTGCCGGACAACGTGATGGATAATTCCAAACCTGTATTTCCATGTGTGTTTATTATATTTCAGAGGATCGAAAGTGGATAGAGAGTAGTGTATGGATCAACACGACCGAGGAAGCTTTGGCATTTGTCCGCGATCATCCTGAACATCTACAAAACTACTTGTCATTTTCAGCTAAAACGGACTTAACACAAGAAAAGACAGGATTGGGTTCAAAGGTTAGATTATCGTCACAAAATGTATTTGAGATACAACACGGTCTTGTAACTTTACACGTTGAACTAGTTTTGCTCCAAATGGTAGGGTTTTCACTTTTCGCTTGATACTTTTCATGAACAACGGCTCATTTGTCAAACTCGTCTCAAACTTTGGTTTGACAAGGGTTTAATTCCATATACTTGGATTATTTATGTCCTGGGACCGGGTACCATTTTTATGGGTTTATGGACTACCCGCCATGCCAAGTACAAACAAACGATCAGAATGGTAAGATACAAGACAAGCACTTGGCATAATACGTAGGAAGACAATATGTTAAAATTTACACTGACTACAGAAGGGTGCAAGGGACTCACTCCAACCACCCACCAGCATCTCTAACTGTCATGGTGAATGTGGGTTGATAAGTAGTCTGAGCTGACTCATGTGGCAGTTCCCGAGTTCACTGGATGTACGGCTTCATTGCGGTCCATGCACTCCTATAGTGCTTATCGGCATAGTCTTCTTTATATAAGAAGGATATTACCAGGGGACCCACATTTAAAATTATAAAAATAAATTGGTTATGGTGGTGTTATGTGATCAAATTGCATAGTTAATTATATGTGTCTGGCTATCCTCGTGTCTTATTATATTGTCCACAGAATACAGGCAAACTCAATAACAAAGAAAGTTCTCCTGGCCACAGAGGTTCGGGAGTGGACTATTCAGATGCTGACAACGCAGACTACAGTCAGTTTTATGAAGATATCAACCCTACCCAAAAGGGCGGTCTCGATGATAAAGTTTACGATGCTCTTAACAGAGTCTTAGGGGAATACCGACAGAATAGTCCCAGTACTTTCGGACAGAATGCCCAGGCACCGCCATATGAAGACTACTATCAACCAGCTAATACGTACAACGGAGAGACGGTATATAAAAGATCTAAAACGAGGACACGAGGGCAATCCCCAGTATCTGGATCAGGACTTCCGAAATTCGCTATGAAACGGAAGAAAAGAGATACTAAAACTGTGGAAATGGATGCAGATCCAGCATTTGGCGAAAACAATATGCTTTTAAAATACAAAAAGCTTGCTGCAGAAAAATTGCTTCGGTTCTTTCAAAAGAAAGACTCGTCTGGTTCTAGACGTAAGCGCCATGTTGGTCCACATGATGAGGGTGGTCTTCAGCGCCTGCTCTCTACTGGAACAATCGCACCGACGACGTTAGAGAGTTCCCATCCAGACTTTAATCACAGTATAGATGTAGTGTTTGCTACATACTGGTTTTTTCCTGCAAAAACTCAAGCGATTTTACCACAGGATCAGCAGTGTATTGATAAGAAATTATCCGAAGAAAAAATTAGATTTGATACAAAAAGTGAGTTTATTAATTCGTTACGGTTGTATTCGTCGCATAATTATTAATAATTATCTTTACAGAGAGATTACAAAAGACAGCTTGAATATTTTATTTTCGCTATTTTGATGATAGTCTTTCGTATACATTTTTACAATGGCTTCCTGTTATATTGTAGAAGCGATGGCATAAGTTTACCCCTAGACGTACAGGCTACAAATTGATCAATAGTTATGTAACTCTAAAATATGTAATATTAAAATGCTTAAATTTAATGTTAAGTAATCCGAGAATACAGAAAAAATATATGAACATGTGGTCTACATTCCAATACAATTTAGAACGAATATGACATGAGTTGCTTATTGCTTGTAGGTAAATACTATGGCATGGATCACGATGCGTATGAGCATACAATAACAAACGACTGTTTACATGAAAGTAAACATCAACTTCCAAACGAGGGAACTTACGAGAGTCAAACGTCTTATAACCCCTACAACGTACACATGGGACAAATGACCATCTACAGGTAAACTAGATATTGGGAAAACTCCACTATTACAAGTGTTCACTATTTATAAACTTTAACGAAATTTATCGACTTAATATACTTGAATAACATTTGTGCCAATTGTATTAAATTAACTAGGTATAAAAGCGATTTCAATGAAAATCTTAGCTACTTCACAGGACACAGATTCATGTTCTAATTTGCCTTTATGAATGAAAAAGCATACAGCCGTGTAGTCCTATATTTAAAAATATGTTGTTTAGTTAGTCAACGTAACAATCCGAGTGAGTTGGAGTAGAAATGGCGACAAACTTACTGACATCATTCGTCATGAAGCTAAGGGGTTGACAACAATGTCCAGTAGAAAAATATTGACACAAAAATCTTTATGTATAGAATATGTCTTAAACTTTGTTTGACTCTTTTCTTTTCTGTTTTTTTCCGTTCTTTCTTGACTAGGGTACGCATGAAATGTAAATGTGACAGTGAGGAATTGAAGACGTCTGGGAAACGATGCAGTCAGATCCTACCCTTTGATCAGCAGCAATGGGCTGGCTATATGGGCAGCCGTGGGGACAGCCACTGGATACCACGATCCTGGGAAAGTCATGTTCACAAAAAGGAGAAAAATGGGTGAAATCCATGCTAATGGAACTTGTTTATATGGATTGTTTTTATGTATGTACAGTTTTGACAAGAGATAGATATAATGGTTTACAAAGACCTCCGGGAATTCTGTCATGCATTATACCAAAAATGCATCGACTTTGGCATTAAATCAGCGTTTTTAAATACGAGAAAACGCACTGCCTTATACAGGACATTGGCAAAACCATATCTATTCACAGTCATTCACAGTGATTTGGTAGTGCCAATATGTGTTTTTTTGCATTATTAATGGCGATAGATATAGAGACGGGAGATCACATAGTCCTATTAAAATACAAACCAAAATATGTATCAATGTGTATATGTTTGCCCGCATATAAAACTAAATACACAGGAATCGCGATTATGCTTGGAATAACACAAGTTCGTATCTGTTATAGCAGGTAGGAAATACAAATACGCATATCCAAACCGATATTTTAAGAAGATTAAGTTTTGTGGGAAATCATTTCTATCATTAGAGAAGTTGTTACTTTACAGTTCAGATATTTTTGCAAATAAAGAGAGAAACAAATATGTATATATAAATATATTGCTATTGTAGAGAAGGACATTTTGCTTTCGTCCGTATATATAGATATCTAAATGAGAGCATATTCAAAATTGGATTAAATGTACAAATGAATCGATGATATTTTTATTGATGATAATAAGACATACATGAACTAACAGCGTAGGAATGTCTGCTACACATATGGATACGTTTCGTGTAGTACACGTTGATTAATTGAACATATCTTAATATGTAGAAAAATATATTTTTTTCCGGTTGTATAAATAAAATTATGAGTGTGTATACCAATATATATCCTGACGTAGGCAGTTTCATTAACAGAGCTGTCTTACGATTGTCCTGTTTCAATGAGCAAGGATATATTTCATCCACGGTACAGTATATAGCACTGACAACCTGCACATGCTCCAATATAGTATCACTACACCAAAAGCAAAGTAATTGTTTTTTGTTAGTTTCTAAATGTAATTTGTCAATTTTCTTATATGATTCATGTATATGACAACGCGATTGTATTTTTTGTGGATATGAAATATCCAGCAAGCAGTTCTAATACAGGTCCTTATGTCGGACACAAATATCTGAGAGAATAAACTACAGGTTGCGTGCCATGCAAATTGACCTGCAAACAATTATCACCCAGCACCATATATACGGGTCCCAAAATTATTTTTTCTTTGGTTACAAATAAGTTGGAAGTGATTTGATTTGTAATAAACCTAAAGCATCAAATTAACTTAAATAACTTCCATAAGCCGAGAAAACCTCCAACCGTATGTGTGAATTAAGGCACAATAATTTAAAGTATGCAATTCGAGTTATCGCCCTTTGTATGAAATACGTTTACCGGTTCGTAAGTTGTCACTCCTCATAATTAATTAAACCCTGTTAAATTCCAATAGAAACCATGAATTAAATATTGGTCATATGATTATTAGTGAAGTCTTATATTCTTTCATCATTTTGTATTTAACTTTTGTCCATTTATACGGCTTTGTGTTGAGCACCTGAATGTTGTTAGACAAAGGAATTCTGTTTTGTGATGTTTTTGTATTGCATGCGTCCAATGATTTTCCTGTACCTGTCGTCTTGTCTTTGTTGCGTCTTCGTTCATCCGCTGGGCTTGCACGCCGTCATGTGGGTGCAAAAACCTTAATGGCGACGTTAAACTCCAATCAAACAAATATAACAACTCCAACTGAAATGATTTATGGATATTCTGGTCATTATATATACTTGTATAACCGGGTGAATCTCCGCCCATATCAAGAGCGTGCGGGTTCGATTCCAAATGCCATCTTGATCCACACTGACTAGCACAGAAGCATGGTGGTAAAGTAGTTGATATCCATAAAACCTGTGTATGGCAGCAATAACTATCCAAACGTTCCAAATGCTACTTGAAATATGTCTTTCTTCAAAATAGTTTTAAAAAAGTGAAGATTCGTTTTTTGTTTAATAGTAAATACCAACCCAAAAAGCTAGGTAATCCCACCTGCACATCTAAATAATACCTGAAGCTCATTAGATGCGAATATACGTATCTCGTTAAACTGCATGTATATACAGTAAAACAAAATGCCTATACCGAGTATGTGATGACGTTAAAATGCACCCAAGACTTGATTTTGTTTGATTGGGGTTTAACGTCGTACTCAATGGTATTTCACTTATAGGACAACGTGCCAGCCCGATGGGTGAAGGAAACCACCCTTGACACCGACACATGATTTGTAACTTGGCTCTGTATACTATTTGACGACGGAAATCCGCCATTTTACACACAGTCCTATTTGAAACACTTACAAAATACGATTTTTAGAGTTAGTTGGTGTTTAACGCCGTACTTACAGGTATATCATTCAAATTCCGGCAGTGCAACAATAACAAATGTAGTTTGTTGCTTTGTTAGAAAGCTAATGTTTCTCCATTGCTACGGAAAGGACAGCATATAGATGATTGAGACGTTCTACAATCAGCCAGAGGACAAGTCAATTAAAAATATTATCGAAACACATAATTTATAGCCGGTTGTATAAAATTACGGAGTGTATGAATTGACAGTTATCTCGGGACTAATATTTCATTTAAATGTCCACATGCCAGTCCCATGGGAGACGTGAAAGCAAATAATGACAAGATCTGACAATTCCTACTCAAAGCAACTATGAGTTATGGGTCTATAATTCATTAAAGGCTTCGGGTCCGTGAGCCAGACAACCACAAGACGTAGTAGAAACACCATCACTTGTGATTGCTTTCAGTCAGTGTTGACCCTTATAGAGCTTCACGGATCTTCATCCCGTTTGTATCAGTAATCAGTTACAACTACTTCAATTCTCCGTGGAAGAGTGACAAGGCGAGTCTCCGAACTAACGTAGAATACTTACATTTGCTCTTAGATTAAACATTAGCTGTTGCGATACAAAAACATATTCATAAGTATTTACCTTGCAGGGACCAACATCCTATTTCGTTATGGAGTCCCATTTTGGCTCAAAATCCCTGACAGGAATATACATTTCTTAACTTCCTACAAAGTTGGGGGTCGAATTAAAGAAAAGTCTTCATTGCTATTTTCTGAGAGCGTAAAAAGTCTCAAGTGCCCTATCGTCTTTTTGGGGTGTTGACAGACTCCGCCACCCTTGCTGACGATACAGATGCGCCACCTTTATACGTCCATTAATCACTATTCAAATCCTCTCTTTATCGCCACTACGAAAATAAATGTAAAATACTTTGCCAGAATAGAGATAACTTTTAAACCTCTTAGCAAAATCATCCATTTACCGTTTCTATTCTAAATACAGACTTTGATTGTTTCCCGCCATTGACGTTTTCGGTTGCCAAAATACTACTGTCTGAAACGCCCCAAATCACATTACCTCATTGCTTACACTAGGCTTCTGGCCATCCTCCGCACAAACCAGACTTTTAGGCTGAGGGTAAAGACAACAGGGATATGTATATTAATATATTAATAGCCGCAGATAGTGAGGTATAGGTCACATTTCATCTGCAGGTAGTGTGACTTTAGTCCACATAATGGATATTTTCACACAGAAACTCCGCATGCATGCTCCATTGCAAAGCTTTGGGAAGCAGCCATGTGATTGGTCATACTGGACCATTTGAAGTTTTCATTGTTTTGTATAATACATTGTCAAATCTACATAAGTTGACAACACAATACCATAAAACTGTTTATATTAGCACAGGTTAACTGGTTACGTAATTTAAACAAGAGATCCATGAATGGATCTTGACGCCCACACTGTTATTTTAGATAGTTTGAAGAAAAGGGTCTAAGAGGGGACAGATTCACGATTCGATTTTCCATCTTGTGCCTAAGCTAGTATAG
>JAVFBW010118387.1:0-15223 GCA_034783835.1 Mopalia ciliata
TTAGTATAAGAGATTTAATGAGACAACGCCATTCAAGTATCCTATTAAACCCTAGTATATGATAGATTTCACCTATGGCAGCACCATTTCATTGTTCCTAATGAACCCTAGTTATAAGAGATTTAAATGAGATAGCACCAGATATTACAGAGGTAGTTGTTAGTGGGTTACCTTCTTGTTTACAAGCTGCCATGATATAATTAGGTGAAATACCCTTGAGTGTGATGTTATATATGAATCAAACTAATTTTACAAATCTACCTCTGTAAATGTGGACTTTCAGTCTTTGGTAGCATGTTTTAGTATGGAGCTGTCTTGTGTTGCCAGTGACCTGAGAGGGTAGTTTGTTTCTCCCAGTTTGCCCACACAGGGTTATCAGTGCAATTAGATGAGACTTTAGACCAAATGCAAACAAACCAGCCGATAATAAATATACTGCATGCAGTACATGTAAGCGAAAAATGTCACAGAAAAAAAAACAAATTTGTTCATATCATGACAAAGTTTAAAATATCCTTTGAAACAGGTGATCAAATTATACTGTTTGATAAAGGTAACATTAGTAAATGTGAAATTTTACAAAAAAAAGTAAATTTGTTGACAAAGTATCTAATGATGTGTGTCCTACATGCATAGCTGGGTGAAGACCTTGTGGCCGATAATTAGGAAGTTTATCATAAAATCTAGCCTGCTATTGATTCTTTGTGGAATAATGGTTCAATAAAACGGTTCATTCTTAGTTAGTTTGTTTGTTCTGGTTGTTCATTGTTATTTCAAGATTCTGTTAGACAAACAATTTGAGGAAACCATCGACATGTACATGCATTCGAGAATGGGATGCACCAAATCTGGAATATTTGGACAGACATTCCTTGAAGGAATAAAATACTCCAGTAAAGCTTATGCTGTGTTTTGATTTGTCAGAACTTACCTGGAAATTTAGCCTTCAGCCACAAATTACAGTAGTTAGTCACAAATAATGATTTTCCCAGATTCAGGGCTATATTTAGTATTTCTGCTGAAATGACAGATAGAAAATTTTATGTATGCATTTAAAACGAGCCAAAGAACCCAAAACATCAGTCTCACAACAGAGAATATAAAATAGTTCTAAAATCAGAAAATTTTATAGCATTTCTTACTTCTTTTAGCTCGATTCAGTGCTTATTATTTCCATTAAAATATTTCCTAAACATTTATATTGCAAGATAATCAACTATAAAATCTCCAGTCCTTTGGCTAAGGGCAGTAAACTTGGAGTAAGGAGGAACATTCATTTTCCATCTAAGCATTTGAATAAAACTCCCACCATTATGGCTGTGTTGTATTTACTCTTTGGAGTGGGTGTTGCCCTGGTGCTCTGAGAGCTAAATTGGAACAGGAAACAGATATGTTTGTGATGTCTTTATATTACATCCTGTGATTGCCCTGCATTTGTCCTGTCTTGTCTTTGTTTGTTGCCAGTTGTCTTTGTTTGTTACTAGAAGTGTGGAGGGCGATTTCCTTCACCCATTGGGCTGGCGTGGAATCATGTTAAAAAATAACTTTATGTACAGCATAAACCCCCAATCAAACAAACAATAATATTTGGCCCTACACCCGTGTTATGCAACAATCAATTAATCTTTGAAGACTGTTAAGTTTATTTGGTTAATTTGGCTCAGGTGATCAAGAGCTTTGAGTCTAATTAAATGTGACTATGTAAGAATGGTGAAAAATGATAATAAAAAAAAAAAAGTTTCAATTTAAGGATAAAAAATAGCATACTTTACTTCTTAACAATATTGACTTCATTGGAAATAGTTACATTTATCACTCTATCATATGTATCAGAATGAAGGAACATTTATCACTCTATCATATGTATCAGAATGAAGGAACATTTATCACTCTATCATATGTATCAGAATGAAGGAGGAGGTAAGTAAAGCATTAAACCTGAATAAAGAAACAAATTCATTTTACATAAAAATGATATTTTTTTTTTCTTCTCTTTTTTCTCTAGGTTGCTCAGCTGTCAAAGTTCAAAGAGAAGAGTGGTTTGGGAATCAGTTTGGAAGGAACAGTAGATGTAGAGAATGGTGTTGAAGTCCGGCCCCATCATTACATCCGTTCCATCCTCCCCCAGGGGCCTGTGGGCGTTAATGGCAGACTGCAGAGTGGAGACGAACTCTTAGAGGTAAACCAAACAAATTATATGCTTATGTTGTGTTAGGTTGAGTGAGAACTTGTTTTGATTAGTAACTGTTGTCCACTTGCCATTTGACGACTACTATTCAGTTATAATTTTGACCCAGACATAAGCACCCCAGCATCTCGTCTCCATGCATCTTTCAACAGCTGGTTGCAATCCAGTTCTAGAGAGTACTGCATGTTCTGCTGTTGATGACCACTTGCAACTCATCGCGCATGTAGTTCTAAGTCATCGCAATCGACTTAACATTCTTTTGTCCCAGATATATCTAATTCTTTACACAAGCCCATCAGACTAGAACAAATTAGCACCTTCAATGAAGTTTAAACATGACTGACACGTGAAAGAAAACTCGAACTTAGCCTAACTTGGCTCAGACTAACTCTTTGACACTGACAAATGTCTGATCACAGGAGAGCTATTTGGACTTAGATCTTGCGGGTGGTTGGAGGGAGATTCTTGATGCCCTGGTGCTCTCAGAGCTAGAGGAAACAGGAAACCAATCTGTTTGTGGTAGTTGTATTATGTCCAGTAGTCCTGTATTTGTCCCGTTTTGTCTTTGTTTGTTGCCATTGGTGTCGAGTGTGGTTTCCTTCACCCATTGGGCTGGCGCGTTGTCATGTAATTTAAATACCCTTGAGTATGATGTTAAACCCTGAACAGACAAACAAACAAACAAACAAATGGACTTAATTTTAAAGAATGTTTAATTGGATAGAACCCCAACTGATAACAAGAGTTTTAGTAAACCAACATACAAAGTTAAAATATTTCACTCTGATTATTTGCCTGTGTGATTCAAGACTTACATATGTTTATACATAAAGTCTTGCTTGTAATAAGTATCAAAGAGCAGTTGGTCATAGTTGATGTTATTATCATAAATTACAGGTCCGGTTCAGTCAGGTTTACGGTATGTCAAGCTTAAGGTGATATTTAACCCTATAGTTTAACTTTACTTACAGCTGTATTATTTATTTTGAACAATACTATTTCTACACTGTATCAGATCTGCATGTTAAAACATTCCAACAAGTACTAAATATATTTTATTCTTCTTTTACAGGTGAATGGAAAGCGTTTATTGGGATTGAACCATGTTGAAGTTGTTAGCATTCTCAAGGAATTACCAAAACATGTCCGCATTGTCTGCGCAAGGAGGAAAAAACCTGCCTCTGAAAACTATGCACAAAATAAAGATGATCAGTT
Source organism: Mopalia ciliata (assembly GCA_034783835.1). Classification (NCBI taxonomy): domain Eukaryota; kingdom Metazoa; phylum Mollusca; class Polyplacophora; order Chitonida; family Mopaliidae; genus Mopalia; species Mopalia ciliata. The sequence continues at coordinate 3,404 of JAVFBW010118387.1, forward strand.
CTTTGCTTCATCATTTTATACAGGGGTTCAAGCAAGCTCAGCGCCAATGTTTGACCGACTGGTCAAATCTAAATCAGAAATGGCGCTGTCTTCCCCTGATCACACTGCTGTTCAAAATTCCCTAAATAAAATGAAATCTCGTTCTTTGGAGCCTTTGACAGGCCTGGCGATGTGGAGCAGTGAGCCTGTGGTGATAGAATTAACTAAGGCTGATAGAGGTCTAGGATTCAGTATATTAGATTATCAGGTAAGAAAACGCATCCCTTCAAATGGATCAACTAACGATACAGGAACCACTTTTACAGAATGTCCTACAACAAAAACATCTCTTGCCATACACCGAAAAAATGTCTTGTAATATTTTTGCATGACATTTTTTTTATGATACATTCTTTTTGTCACATGCTATTAGTGGCCTCAGATTAATGTTTTCAAACAGTTAAATGACAAACAAACAAAATGCTTAAAATAAGATCCTCTTTTTAAGTAAAGAATTTAATAGTTGGACAAAGTTTTTAAGTCTTTGGAGAGCCATACAATGATAAACAATAAATTTTCTGTGAGTGTGATAATTTGAAGACCCCCATTTTGGTTGAGTGGTGGAACAGCCACTTTAAAACTGCTAGGCATCCCACTTCAACTTTAATTCAAAATCAGTTGTTTCTTTCATACGCTTTGCCACAACAGGTTGAGATCACCAGAAAACCTCTTTGCCATACAATTGACATAATCCTGAAGATATCAGTTAATATCAAACATTCATATTGATCGGCCTGCCCTAAAAGTTTCTAAGCGGTTTTCTCATTTCTCTGATATAACAATGAATTGTTTGAATGTTTTTAGGATCCAATGAACCCCTCCGATACTGTGATCGTTATTCGGAGTTTGGTTCCGGGTGGTGTCGCACAACAAGATGGCCGCTTAGTGCCTGGTGATCGGTTAATATTTGTTGGGGATGTCAATCTAGAAAATGCTACATTAGATGAAGCTGTGCAAGCCTTAAAAGGAGCACCCAAAGGGATCGTTCGAATTGGTGTGGCCAAGCCTTTGCCTATTCCAGCCAGTTTGCATGACCAGCATCAGGTGTGTATGGTTTACCAAGTAAGGTCCCTTGGTTTAGATTTTTGTTAAAAGTGTGCCGTTAATACTGGAACTTCATGCTGATATATGACTTGGCCTGATATTTTTGGTGTGTTTATAAAATTTGATATATTTGTGTGAATTTGGAACTTCAGTAAAGCATCATTAACCAAAGCAGTCCAACAATATGGTAGATTTACAAAACAAAATGTAAAAAAATAAATTTTAATGGTATTTCCATGTTCTGTCCACATTGCTTAACAAATACAATGATTTTTCAAATTTTCAAACTGAGTCTCGGTCGGTTTAAATTGGTCATTGTTGCATTTGCTTCAACTAACAGCCTGCTTTTGTGTGTTCAGATTCCTGAATTGGTTGCTAATGCTGAAGTTTTGCCATCTGTGAATGCAACAACAACGGCACAACAGGATTTGACTGCTGTCGAATTAATGGCCGGTGAAATTCCCTCCCCTGCTTCCACTCCACCTTCCTCCCCTCGTCTTTCACCAAAACGCCCTGATTCTCCAATAATGCTCAGCTCTGACTCTGAAACTGATCAACCGATTATCGAGGAACGGGATTTAGAGCAAGAATTTGAACAAAACCTTTCCAGAGAAGATTTAATACAAGCCACTAAACGCATGTCTTTCACTTCACAAACTTTGTATCCGTCTCAGCCACCAGATGTTATGACAGCATCTGTGGAGTCTAACTCCCTTGAGGTGGAGCCAGTGGTTATTGCTCCTCCTCCATTATATAACGAAGTTGTGACAACAGAAGTTGATGTGGGTCAACCTGTTTGGGACGACGACACTGACGCTCCACCTGTACCTCCAAGGGTCATTTCTACAGGAACTGATCATGTGATAGAGCATGTGGAAGTGTCACCGATCGTTCAAGTGAAGAGTCAGCCAGAGCAGGTACTTGAAAATATATTTATGTCAATTTTAAAAAAAATAAGTTGTAGATTTATTAACTTTTTTCTTTCCTTCAATTAAAAATTTGCCCTCCGGCAGTTTGTCTGAAGAGTAGCAATTCTGTCTTTACTCAGAATTTTAGGAGAATTAGCTTTGTAACAGTATCTCATGTTTTCGCATTCTTTTTGTGGTTGAATTCAATTTTTTAAGCATATTTCAAAATTATATAGTTATTACAAGTAATTTTTTTTTTGTCAATCCAGGACATACATGTATTATGTTATAGAAGTGAAAACAATAATACATTTGACTTAACTGAATGTGCCCAATATACGTATAGTTCTGTCTCTTCTGTTTGTTTCCTATCAGCACAGTGGTTGATCCTCACTGTTCCTGTGCATGCACTTATTAAACATTGTTTAAATATTCGTCTCTTAGATGACTTACATCTAATAAGTTAGTCTTTTTTGTCTACCATGTCCATTACTTTGTTAACCAGATTAGTTATTAACTCTTTAAATAATATTTTTGTCTATTAATAAACTAATCATAGATTAATATGTGGATTAACAAAAGAATACAAATACTTTATTGTTGTCAATTGGGTTGACTTTCTTCTGACAGTTCTCAAATTTTTGTGTTCATAATAGATTTTTTCCGCATTTGAAGTTGTAATAAAATACCTGTAATCAACAAATTAGATTTAACTTTTCTTCGGTATACACTTTATGGAAAGGATTTCAGCTTCTTATTGTCAGATTGCTTTACTCAAAGAATAATTATTCAGATCAACAACAAGGGGAAGTAACTCTCATATCAATGTTATCTAAGGGACATAACTACATGTATATGGTTTTTAAGAACTGGCAATATTATTATTAAGGTATACATTCAACATTATCTTTTTACCAAATGTTTTATTAATCTCATGTCATTATTTCATCCGCTTATTTTATTATAGCCACCATATCATCCATCAATGTGTGCACACGATTTAATAATTCCTTGCAATATCTGGATAGGTTATCTTGGCTTGTACAATATTATCCACTTCCCTCCCCTCACAATGTAAAACCCACAGTATTCATTTCCCACACCTCCACCATACCATTATATATATCCCTGTACCTTGTCCTCCCTATATTCCTACACCAGACTCCAAACACTTTAGTTTCACTTACTTACCTGTGCACAAACACTGCCTCAATTGACCCCATTAACTCATGATGTCTTGTTGTCTGGTACATAATAATCTTGGTTGTATGTCATAACTTGTTCATCCCCATCTGTTTGTTTTCTGGAATGGCTTGACAGGTAATGTCACATGTTGGTTATATGGGTTCCTTTTTAACTGTCCCTTAATACACTGGTTCCGTGAATTACAGGTAATACCATCATCTAGTCTCTATTGCGGGAGGTTGGAGTGAGCTTCATGTCGCCCTGGTGCTCTCAGAGCTAAAGGGGAACAGGAAGCTGATCTGTTTGTGGCGTCTGTATTACGTCCTGTTGTTGTCGTACTGTATTTGTCCCGTCCTGTCTTTGTTTGTTGCCATTGGTGTCGAGGGTGGTTTCCTTCACCCATTAGGCTGGCATGTCGTCATATAAGTGAAATAACCTTGAGTACGAAGTTAAACCCCAATCAAACAAACAAACTTTAGAAATCTGCGTATCATAAATCCCTTTGCTGAGGAATTTTGCATTTTAAAATTATCCATATTCCTATCTTCCCCATGTTAAAATTCAGAATTTCTACCTGTCATTTTAACCATTTTTAAAACGTCTTGCACGGGATTTCGACCACATTTTAGTAAGAATGGGCGAGAAATGGACAATCCCTCGTTGTATAAGTAAAATATGCTTGAATTCGATATTAAACCCCAATACAACAAACATAAAAGCAGACTTTTATCCATATTTTTTTGTAATTATTATATTTATTCTCCTGCATGCCAATTCTCAGTTGTGTCATTTCCTTTCATTGTCTTTCATTTGTATTTAACACATTGTATTTAACACAAGTTGTAACATTGTAATATTGGAAAATTGCGACCTGCTTTATTTGTGGTGTATATATGTGCACTTTTTTCTGCACATACAGACGGATATGGTTTAATATTACTCTAATTTGTTAATGCATGTCTTGATTATATCTATTTGTTTAATTGGTGTTGGATGGAGCTTCCTGTTTTCTGGTGGTATATGAGCTTTCTGTTGCCCTGGTGATCAGTTCTTCCATTTTACTTCTACTCCACTTGTTTTATTGTACCAAGTTTTGCATCTTGTGCTTGTTATAACTAGCGTGGTTTCTTTCACTCTCTGGGTGGCCATACTGTCACCTGAAGTTCCCCTAACTATGGTGTCACACCTTCAAGCAAATCATTTAACGTTTCACAATTTTAAGCTTGTGTTTAATTAATTCTCTATTAAGTTTTGTTTTTAACTGTTACATGATAATTCTGTTTTAGATTTTAGTTATATTTGTTGCATATAACTTCATTTGTCTTTTTGTACAGCATGTTGTTTTGAATGTTAAACTTGCTATGTGTTTTTACTCTGCTCTATCTGTCTTGCCTACAGCATTTTCGCAAAAATTCTTCTGATGATGAGGAAATCAGCATGGAGTTATCTGCCCCTGCTATTCCAGCAAAGCCACTTCTGGCTCCAAAACCATACTCTCTGTTAAAAACTGTTCAGGCATCCCGTAAGCACTCAGGGGAGGGCAGCAGTGCTTCAAGCCCTGTCAGCGATGCTTCTACATGTAAATCACCAGTGTATCATGACCAATCACAATCTTTGACCTTCAACACAGAGGTCAAAGACTCACCCACTGGGTCAGTTGTGGTAACCAAGGAGACGAAAGTTCAACTCAAAACACCACCCCCAGTTCCACCTAAACCTAAAATCAGTTTGGATCTTTATGCACATAAAAAGGTAAAATGCATCAATATTACTTCACCTTATTTCAAAGCCAAGAACCCTTCATCATCCCTTAAATTATCACAGTTATTAATGAAGTTATCCCGTCAATAACAATATCTGCTGTCCCACTTCTCACAAGAACTGCCGATAATCCCACTTATTACAACCCCAGGGCCTCACCACCTACCAGTTCTTTTTCCAACACCATAGCTCATTCAGCTGTCATTAGTTATTACAACACTGTGTCACCACCATTTACCCTTTCTTATTACAATATCACAACACCACAAGTTATTCTTAATGCAGTACCATAGAACAACATGTAATCCTGACTTTTAACAATACAATCAGTTAGCCTTTATTACTATGTACACAACCATAACATGCCAAACATGTTCCATAAAACCTTCAATCACCAATGCTTGTTACTATATCATAGCCCCAACAGATATTTTTACTTATTACATTACAACCAACTATACATGCCATAACACTATCAAATACTCTGTCTTATCCCTATACCACATCAACATGTTCATATATATTACGATGCCACTTTCCCTTCATTTAACCGCGGCAGTGGCTCAGTGGTAGCGAGTGCGCTTCCTGAATCTGCTTCAATTTACCGTTCATGGGTTCAAACCCCAATCAAACAAACAAGCAAACCCTTCATTTATAATATCATGTCCCATCATATTCAAACATTTATCATGATATCATGAATTGTCTAACTGGAATAACATTTCTATGAAGTTATTTTATTCCAAGACCATATCTTTATAATACTGGTAACTATCGCCTCTCTCTATGAACATCTACCCTCTATGAGCTCATGGCCACATATGCCAGCCACAGGTATAGAGGGCTTGGTCTCCGCCTCAGAACTTTTCAAAGTTACCCAAGGCTGATGGTAGCTTCTTTTTGCTCAGGTGCTTAAAACGTTGATGACGAAATCTATACCGATATGTTTGTTATTTCATCATATTTCATCTTGTGATTGTCTTGTTTTGTCATTTGTTTACCAGTGATTTGGATGGTGATTTCTTTCACCCATTGAACTGGTACGCCATTAGACCCCTAACAAACTAAAATACAAAGTTTTAAAAAGTTAATTGAAAATGGCATGTTCGCATATATGACTTGATGCATACGAGTCGATGGTTGATGGCCCCGTGAGGGAGCGGCTGAGCCATGGCCCTGCAGAATACTCCCGTGGCTTCTTTTCTCGTAAGAGGCGAGAAAAGAGGCTGCTTTCTGTTACCCTGGTGTTCGCAGAGCTAAAGGGTACCGAAAGCAGATTTGTTTGTGATGTTCTGTATTTGTGTCTGTTATATAAGAGAAAGTCTCCTGTATCGTGGGGCTCTCAGACAGAGCTAACACACACACAGAGATAACTTGTTATTATGAACACTTAGCTGTGTAACTTCACACATTTGTAGTCATCTTGTCAGAGTTTGATGCAAATGGCATGTGGGTGTTTCCCTTCACCCAGTGGTTTAGGCCACAATGAAACGAGTGAAATAACCTTTAGTGTACCAATCAATTGATTTAGTGAGCACTTCAATGAGACATTAATTCACTTTCACAAAAAAACATATTTGAACATGTGAACAGCCCTGAGGAATAAACAATGTTAACCACATTCAAAATAACTACTTTGAATACTGATCTAGTTCCTATTAAAAAAATATTGAAATGTCTGTTCATCACCTTCTATGTGACCGTTATTTGATTTCTATTACAACCTTTCTATTAGTGTCACAATTGGATATGCTTTCTATTTTTTTTTTCCATATAGAGTTTGTGTCTCCTAGGCTTTTTTAAAAAAACTAGATTAGTATTTAGATTTTTTGGGGTAAATCAATTATTATGACTTTATGTGAGTGTGTTTTTTGCCTGTTTTTTCATGTGTGAGTTGATTTACAAATGTTTTCCTGCATTATCCGCTTATTTTTGTTTACTTTTTATTTTAAAAATTTGAAGTGGTATGCGTCATAAAAAGAGCTGTACCTATTTCATTATATTTAGTCTAGTCTGGGGGAAATCATTGTTTCTTCATTGATGCTGGTAGTGGTATACTTTCATTAATATAACTTTTGGCTAGAATGTAGAATGTTTTCTGTGAAACAGTGACTGTGGAAGTTGATCCAATTTTTAGGGTTGCTACGTTTTTCATTTTGTATTCTAGACAAAGCGTGGGAGGTAAACAAATTCATAGGTTGTGTCCTGACAGACAGCTTCGAAATCTCATTTGAATAATCTAGTCATTTTTAAGCTGGTCAGAATATGAAACATGGGTGGTTTAAAATCGATTGGTCAGGATGGCGCTGGAGGGCCACACAAAGTTGATAACCCTAAATCCTTAACTACCAGCCTGTGAACATGTTATACATAAGACAATGTCAACACATTGGGAATTGGATAAGGTGCTACCCATACTGTCTGTGGCTGTACCAGTTAAGTCTGTAATTCTGGTGGCAATTTGAGTCTATCTTCCTACATGGTTACAATTTATGCTCACCACCATTACATGAAGCAAAATAAAAACATCAGTTCAGCAACAACAACAAAAATTTAAATTTTCTTTACTTGCTTTGTAATATATCATTTAAGCTCAAATATATCTTTTTCAAATTTGGAAATAGGGACATCAGAGCATTGCAATTGAAATTCAATATCGATGGTACCTGCATTTTGACACTCTAGGGAACACCAAGCATTGCTTGATGGCATGTTAACTTTGAAAGCCAATTGGCTCAACACTTTACAAGGTCACAGACTGTACCAAGTGGGTGTGATAACTGCCATGTTATTACCTTCCCTGCCCAAGGTGCAAAGGTTGAATGAGGTTTCTGAGGATGATATTAAGTCCCTTTTGCTGATAGCTCGAGGCAGAAAATGGTGCGACACCCATCAGAAGTGGTAGATATGAAATTAAGGCAGTGGGGCATGAAATTGGTGGTTTAATATTGGTGAAAACATCACTTATATATAGGAAACTGACCAAATGCTTTTCCTTCAGTATCCATCGCTGAGATATAAGGGAACATTTGTTGTTGAGTTCGCAATATACCCAAGAATAGTACATGTACTTCTAATATATTGATTCTATACTTTGTGCTCATTCCACTGTGCTCAACAATATGTGTTGTTCTCATTATTTTGGCTTGGAACTTTTTTGAACAGGAGTTTTCAGAAAGTAGTTTATAAGGATTTGAGAAGCCGTATTTTTTGTACAGTTCCTTAACTTTGGAAGGCATTCCAAACAGGACTTAATTCTCATCTACATGGAATTCCATTGGATGTTTAATATGTTTGTGGACATGCAGCTTCTTCTGTTGATGCACATTCATTAGTGCATACTCTTACAAGGGAATGTTTATTGACCCTATGTTTCTTGCTTTGGACAACCACTGGTTAGAAAGATGAGCATGTGCAACGACAGTACCGTGTCTTGTTTCTTGGCTCAACTCTTGATGATTATCTTTCCTATGGAAACTGGATACACATGTAGCTGGGTTAACAGGATATAAAAACCATTTGTCCTCTTCTGGAATAAATTTTTCCATGAATAGTGGATCATTACATTTTGTTAGAAAATTTATAGGACGTGCCTTTGGCTGGAAATATTTTGTTATCAACAAATGTTGAACTGTCCGAGATAAGATAGCATCTTAATATTCCTAAGGAATATTGAATTATGAGACCACTTTTGATGCATGTTGTGTGATTTATCTGTTCTTAAATTAGCATATTTCTACTGGTGTAGATTTTAGAAATTGTCTTTTTCTTTACAACATTAGACTCAGAATATATTCAAGGTTTTTTGTGATTCTGGGCGATTCATCGGCTATTTTAAGTCCTACTGTTTCATCTTCGGAGTGTCTATATATTGTTACATATTCAAGATGTGTTCGAGGCATAGCACCTTCCCCATCATTATTATTATACAGGTACAGCTTTCCAAAACTGAACTCCATCTTTGTTAGCAGAAGGTTGGGAGGGAGCTTTCTGTTGCCTTGGTCCTTTCAGAGTTAATCCTAATATATCCATCTTTGTTAGCGGAAGGTTGGGAGGGAGCTTTCTGTTGCCTTGGTCCTTTCAGAGTTAATCCTAATATATCCATCTTTGTTAAAATACAATCACGATTTCTGTTATGATAAAAAAGAAACAGATTAGTTCTCTGTTTTAAACTTAACTGGTCAGTGTCACTGTGATAATACATGTTAAACTGTAAATTGTGAAATCTTGCATCAAAACAAAGTGAAAAATTAAGAAATTAAACAATATACTGTAAGAAACCATAAAATCTTGTTGGCATAAAATCTGTGTTTTAAAATATTTTCAATATTTTGGATTAAAACAAAATAACTTACAATCATTTTTGTATATTCTATTAATAATGTTTAATATAAGAATAAAAAGCCTATACTGCTTTAAGATTAAAGCTTGGGAATCTGAGGATAATGTAGATCATTGATATCAAGTGCTTTTTCTTGTTGGGGGAGTTGCCATATCACAAGTCTTTATTCTGAATTGTATATTATCCTTGGGATGGAGGTCAGATTGGAATATATACCCTGGCCATACAAAGATGGGGTACTGCTGATATTGGCTCTTCTAATAAAAATGTGTTCTTACAGAATTACCATTGCTGAAAGTGCAATCAGCCACATTTAAAACATGATTTTGTTTTGTTTTGTTTTACAGGAGGATATACCACCTCCTGCCCCAATCACCTCCCCTCCACCTCTTGATGTGGAGGAACATAAAGCTGTCCACAGTATGCGACAAGAAGAAGAAATACAGGTACGACATTATTACACCTTTTTTTTAAAAACAAATCCTACTAAAAATCTAAATGAGTTTATAACTGAATACTTATTTTATTATAAATACATGAAGAAACATGAAATCAAATTTTTGTATGAAAGGATTGAATGTTTTACCTTGTCCTGTTTTAGTTTCTATTACCTTTTGACATATTGTATAGGTTTTCAATTCTTTGCATGTTTTTTATTTTTATTTTTTTTTTATAATTTCCTAACTTTTTACTGTTTTTTAATGGTTTAAAGCGATACTCCTGGCTGAATTGACCCCTATATTCCTTGAAAGGTTACCATTAAATATACTTAAATATGGCATCGACTTAAAGTTTCTTGGTTTCATAAAATAAACCGAGAGTTACAGATATATACCTTCCTACGACCACTGGCGGCTGACATTTTGGGCATGGCCTGCTCTGTCCTGATGTCACGGACTAACAGTCTTTGGTGTTACGGGTTAATAACATGTGTGAACCAATGACCTATATAGGTGAACTGTCAAAGGTTTAAACAGTCGACTCCACAGGTCTCGTGACGTAGGCACATTTTTTTAAGAGAAAGATATTTAATTGGTTAATATTTGTGGAGCTCTTCTGCTTAATGATAAAAGTCACTAGACATGGCGGCGTGGATAAATTTGATTTAAGTTTGTGCATTATCCATTGTTTTAAGATCCTAGCATAAAATTGATATAGCTCAACTGATCTTAAAGAGAAAATTTAAAGACTTCATGCTTTGATGTTTTTTTTTTATTGTAGGTCAGTTTAGCTTCTCATTTCTTACATCGAAAGGCAGAGAGTATTGACAGTTCATCTTCGTCAGAACCCATCACCTCAAGTGACCTTAAAGCAGTGACCTCTCCGTCATCAACACCCCGCACCCTTTCCCCTGGGCTCTCCCCACTCGCCTCCCCTAACCTGATCCGTGCGTGGTCAGCCTCACCCAACGCTCTTCCAGCTTCTCTTGAGAAGTCTATTAAGATTAACAAAGGAAATGATCAACTAGGTAAGTGGTTAAAAAAAGTACAAATCACAAATATGCCCTTTTTTGGCGGCTATATTCAGCCTTTGTTTGTTCTCAATTTTCCATGAGTATCTAGGATATTAATAGAACTATTAGCATCAGTGTCTTTTTCAATTACAAATTTTTTATTGGAAATTATTTGTTTTCTTTTTTAGCTTGTTTTGTTAAATACATGGATATACAATGAGTGATTTTTGGTTTAATGAAAATATATGTATATACATTCAAAGTCTAATATTATAATTCTGCACTTGATCATTGTTTTTTTCACTCAAATTTAATTCTGGACTTAAATAAAATTTATATATATAAACTTGGCTCCGTTTCCAATTCCGTAATCCGGCTGTTTATTTTTATTGTAGGATTGACAGTTGAAGCTGTAGATAAAGGTATAAATGGTTGTGTTGTCAAATCTCTAGCCAAAGGAAGTGCTTTAGCTAAAGATGGCCAAATTCTCCCTGGGGATTTTATTGTCAGTATAAACAACGAAACTATGAGGAGGATCACAAACGCTCAAGCCCGTGCCATATTACGTCGTTCATCTCTACTTAGCACCAATATCAAGTAAGTCAATATGTTACCTGTTTGTCATCTTATTAGAATTACAACACCTGGCTGATTTAAGGTGGCTTGCACTACTAGATTGCCCATCTATCTGTATTGCTCCCTGTTTGCCCTCACCCCCTGTGATTTTGGAAACCTGTATAGCTGACTGGCTAGACTGCCTTAGTAATGAAATAGAATTAATAGGGCTGTCACGATTAACCGAAATTTGAATAATCGCGATTCACACCTCTCAGTTTGGTTCACGGTTCAGCATATGCAAATTTCGGTTCGGTTCAATTTGTTAAATGGAGACGTCAGTTTGTGTATTCAACACTTGCCTGCATGCTATGTCAGGCAAAATTACGGGCGATCTTACTTCATACGTGATTTTGTTTTGTATTTCAGCTCGAATTACGCGATTAAAACTTCAACATAAGTTCCAGTATTGTTTATTCTTGTCTATTCGTCAATAAGTACTGTCAATTCCTATCGCTTCGCTGTTGTTGTAC
>JAVFBW010118398.1:0-15223 GCA_034783835.1 Mopalia ciliata
AAAGATAGCATTGCTACTCTTCAAACAAATTGCCCTTAGCCAGAGGACATATAGTTCGAAACAGTGCTTATCGTTATGAACGCTATAAACTGGAATTTTTTATGACACACATAATTAGCATACTTATGTATTTTTGAATTTTTTTTTTAATAAAATAATATTGTTAACAATTCAGGAGAATTTAATTATAGACAGAAACTGTAGTTTAAACGCAATTTCAAAACTTCCCCCATGCAGCAAAACCATTAAACCTTAGTTGGCCTGATACCTTCCTAAATTGTAGGCAGAATTTATAATTGAAATCGCAGTGTGTGTTTCTGTTAGTATTCTTATAAAGTTGAGTTTACTTATTAATCCCAAAGTATAATCTATCCAGATGGTATTAACAACTTCCAAAGTGAATATAATAAAACAAATACTTATAACAACTGAAAATCGAACCTTTCTTTGTGTCTGGTAACTGGGTACAATGATACTAGCAACCTATCGTCTGGCTACGGGCTTAATTAAACCGCGTTAGGTCTGAACTTCCCAGACACTGCGAGCGTGAACCATCTCGTACATGTTAATTCTAATGGACACAGGGCGTGAGTTTAAATTAGATAAAAGACGTTTTATTCACTTTCTCTTCAATTAAAGTCCCCTCGTGGAAATTTTTTTATGACCTTCATGTAGTATATAGGATATTAGCTCGTCCCTGGGGGGTTTTATCCGTGCAAACACTCAACGAAAACCCATTTTGTTGCTTATTCAATCTGTGTTATAGACACACGAATGAGTTCGTTTGATGTTCAGAGAGGAGCCGCATGTTGGCCAGTTTAACTTTGACAATGACTTGCCCTTACATGACCATTCATTTACTTAGCTCTTGCTTTCTATTGCTATTTTATTTGTTAATTCCCTTTTTTAGGCCAGTCAATCCGATAGGCTCAGAGAGTACATGAGAAAAAGCCAACCCCTCGTCTTAACACTAGCCGACAGTATAAACATAATGAAAGCCAGTGTCTTCTCCACTCTAACTTGTATTAAGAGAAAGTCAGTTAATCTAAAACTTGAAAATTATTCAGTCGTATTCCTTTTCAAGAAATAAACAAGCTAACTGAATATATATTGATTGGTCAAGCAAGCACACAGGTGGTAATAAAGGTATTATTATAGTTAGTACATTTATTTTTAAGATGTAAGGTGGACACGTTAAGTACCGTCTTGTTAGTCTCTCTTTCATGGCATATCAGACATAGTAATTATGAGTGAAAAAATCTTATTTTAATTACTAAAATAATTCATAAAATGCCTACAAGTAATTTCTCAACTCCGCGTATCTGTTAATCCGATGCAAACGGCTGTTATTTGAATTATGCAGCAAAATTCCACCGATTGACAATTTCGTGAAATGCGATGAAGGCTAGGGATGTACTAATAGCCCATTTGGCGTCAGATTTAATATGACTTGTCTTTATTGTGTTTAGATTTAGCATGGGTAAACTGGCATATTGGTTATCTAAACCGCCTAATATTAACAACAACAACAACAGCAATAACAACAACAACAAAACGAAGACAAAAAACACGTTGTTGATAATTGGTTGACATGCTAATAAAACAATTTTATTTTTAAATAATTATACACGGTTCTTCTTTCTCTACAATAAAAATATATATGGTTCTCTGACATGTATATGCCGATATGTATAATTATGTATATATAAATCTTCCTATAGGTAAAAGAAATGTAAAGTTTTATGACAAGCAGATTTTTTAGGTATTACCCCAAGCGACAAAATCAAGCCTTGACGCAAAGCTGTGTAAAACTGTCCCCAAATCTCCCATTGTCGTCAGCTCTAACTTATGAAGCAAATAATGTCCGGAGTTGTACCTATAGACAAGCGTTCTTACCACGCTGTACTTTTTATTTTGCGGATTTGTTGTAGAGGTGCATAATGGAATTTGTTTTTCAGACAAGGTATTTCTTAATCGAGGTGCCTCATAATTTTGTCTATCGTGACAAAACTTACCTAATTTATTTCGTCTTTAGCAACAGTAAACATCTATGATAAAATCGATAAATATATATACATGTGTGAGACAGTTTAAGATATTGACGGGACGATTAACTCTGTATATCGATTTTGAACCGTTCACATGGTACGTCTATTTGTCACTTACTAATAATTTATGACCCAGACGTCGTTCATCGAATTGTGAATTAACCGTCCCAATATGAGACTATTGTTGTTTGACTTCGATTTGTTACATGTTTTGTTATGTGTCATCTGGCATTTAACTGCAGTTCAGACTTGACACACTACAGTATTGTATCAATACGACCTACACCACCGCCAGGCCGTCGATTCCGTCATACATATACTACACCTGTATTACAAAAGGCGGGGTTTCTCTTAAATAAAAATATAGAGAAATTGAGAAGCCTTTGGTGGATTTGAATAGAACGGTCGGAATGTGGACTAAAGAGATATAGGATATATAAGAGACTAAATGTCATAAGTCACGTCACATTTCTTCTTATATCATCTCAGTGTAATTCCGCTCATTTGACGCTAAACGTGACATTTGTTACAAATTCGATGTTAGTTTCTGACACACTGACTTCAGACTAGTTCTTTGGCTCGGATACTGTTGAATATAGCTCGGCCCTTATGAACTTATGATTGTATATTAGGAACACCTGCGTTCGATTTTAGAGATATAAGGCTTGATAAGGATGATCTAGGGCTTTCTTGACACTGACTAATAACTATATTCCACGTAAATACTAGCGTCACTCATTGCTGCACACTAAAGTAAGTCCTAGAAAACTTTCTGTTCAAAATCGTTATTGGTGTTTTAGATTGTACTAATACTGCTCCACTAAAACTTAAAGGAAATACAACGTTTCTCGACCTAAACTTATAATTTTTATTGCGTATTTTCAAAGACAACCATCTGTATTGCACTTGCAATCGAATTAGCATAGCCGTTAATTTGTTAATTTAAAAAGCGGAACTCACGCCATTGTTCGAAAACAGGGTAGTTATATCATCCATAGCAATTTAAGGAAACAACATTGACGTACATGTATTGCTTGAATTGACTTCTATAACCTTCCAATAGGCTTCGCACACATATCTTCTCAGCCCGATATCGTCTAACCGACCCATTCATTTAACAGTCTGCACACACATTTTTTCCTGGCCCGATATCGTCTCACCGACGCATTCGTTTGATACGCTGCACACACATATTATCATAGCTTGATATCGTCTCATCGGCATATTCGTTTAATAGGCTGCACACACATATTTTCATGGCCCGATATCGTCCCACCGACCCATTCATTTAATAGACTGCACGTGCATATGTTCAGGGCCTGATATCGTCTTATCGACTCATTCGTTTAATAGGCTGCACACACATATCTTAATAGCCCGATGTCGTCTCACTGACCCATTCGTTTAATAGGCTGCACATACATTTCTTCATAACCCGATATCGTCTCACCGACGCATTCGTTTGATACGCTACACACACATATTTTCATAGCTTGATATAGTCTCACCGACCCATTCGTTTAATAGGCTGCACACACATATCTTCTAAGCCTGATGTTGTCTCACCGACCCATTCGATTCCCGAATCTTCAGAGACTATACAGTGGATTCCTGCATCTTGGGAGAGACTATACAGCGGATTCCCGAATCTTCAGAGAGACTATACAGTGGATTCCCGCATCTTGGGAGAGACTATACAGCGGATTCCTGCATCTTGGGAGAGACTATACAGCGGATTCCGCATATTGAGAGAGACTATACAGTGGATTCCCGCATCTTGGGAGAGACTAAACAGCGGATTCCCGAATCTTCAGAGAGACTATACAGTGGATTCCCGCATCTTGGGAGAGACTATACAGCGGATTCCCTCATCTTGGGAGAGACTATACAGCGAATTCCTGCATCTTGGGAGAGACTATACAATGGATTCCCGCATCTTCAGAGAGACTATACAGCGGATTCCCGTATCTTGGGAGAGACTATACCGCGGATTCCTGCATCTTGGGAGAGACTATACAGCGGATTCCCCTCATCTTGGGAGAGACTATACAGCGGATTCCCGAATCTTCAGAGAGACTATACAGCGGATTCCTGCATCTCGGGAGAGACTATACAGCGTATTCACGCATCTCGGGAGAGACTATACAGCGGATTCCCGCATCTTCAGAGAGACTACAGCGGATTACTCTAAATAAGGCATCTTTAGAGAGACTATAAAGGGTATTATCAGAAATCAAGCGTCTCCAGAGAGACAAAACAGGTGATTCCTGCCAAAACAGCCTCTGCAGAAATGCCAGTTAACAATCAGCGGATTCCGGCCAATTAAATTTTTTCGTATATTATGCAGAGGATTCCCGCTAATTAAACGTATATAGATCGATTATACCTGAGTTTTTTTTGCCAACTAAGGTTCTTCAGATAGACTACTTGGGCGATTCCTGCCCATTTAGCCTCTTCAGATAGTATACAAGAGAGATATTGGGGGATTTACAATCGCATTAAAAAGGAACTATGGGAAGAGCGGCGATTCTACTAAGCAATGTCTGACCTCAGCCACAATTCGTTGGAAGTGATGGTGCATATTTAGATTAATGTCGCTTAGTTAGTTTTTTGTTGTCAACAGCTTAGAAACGTGAAGATTATAATTACATATGTTACACATTAAAGAGTTAACATGTAAGCAGTTTAGGTTTTGTCTTAGTTCAGCACTTGTTTTACGGAATGGGCTCAAAACACGGATGGAAGCTTATATGTTTTCCCGTTTTCACAAGGGTTTCCGCGTAGTTTCTATGCCTATTGTTCATAGGCATTCAAGTGCCAATTGAAATCAGACCTGAACAATGCTTCATTTATCAATTAAGAAAGTTTGGTCATATACAGTATGCAGGGGTTCTACCCCCCACGCCCTTCCCCTCCATAGCTATCAGAATATATTTATATATTGTCACCCAGCGTATACATTTTGTAAGGGTGATATTATAATGGCAAGCAAAATTGCCTTTATAAAAAAAAAATGTACAGTTACAAACAATGATGATTGCAGTCATTTTTACTGGGTTAACTGGTCTCATTTGGACAAAGACCTCTTTTGGGATAAATATTTGACACCAAACACTATTTTTTTAAACATTTAATCTGTATTGTTAATATAGCTGACCAATCTCTGTTATTGTTACATACAATTGGAATATGTAAGATCTGAAGTACTGGTAATTAGCAAATTCAGATATTTCAACAGTCAATCAACGTCTTACAGTATACGTAAACCTGAATATCATCTACATTCTGAGGGTACTCGTACTATCATTGACAGCTGACGACGCTTTCTTTGGATATCGTAGATCCCGAAGTTCTTAAATAACTCATTAACGAACAAGTGGTTATTGTGTAAACGATTTTGTTCGTCATTGAACACTGTATTACCGCGGTCGACTGGATTAATCAAAGACACAATCCACAAAGCGCTAACAATGATAGGCGCATTAGTCTTTCTTCATACGGGAACTTGTGTTTGACAATGACTTTACCAATTGCCGTATGCCATTGAGTGCAAGGGCAGATTTGCACACCGTTGTCTGTACACAACATTTGGATGTGTTCTTGAAGGCGACAAGAAAGGGGTTGAGCGGATCTGCTTCACTGCACCTTATTGAATGTAATGAGATAAGATGGGAGCATTGTGTCCGTGATAACCACAAGTCTCCTTCACCAGATGCGCACCTTTGTCAACCCCCAACCATCAGTTTCTATTCACTACAACTGCCGTGTTCATTTGCTGTTTGTTTAAGGTACAATGACACACACGGGTCCTTAGATCGTTGGGCTGGACTGGGCGTGGTCAGCCCAGGGGCTCGATTCATTACCATTTCCCGATTTTTGTATGTGTTTTTAGTGAAATGTTTGTCGCGTAATAGCTGCGACATGTCACAGCCTCTCTGAATCATATCTGTCCAATCTAGCCGCCATCTTGTGAACGCTTTTGTCGTAAGTTTCGTTGAATCGGACTTATTCTCACCCCAGGACAAGATAGTATTTTTCTGAAGTGTGACCGAGTGCGCAGATGCAGTGAATAGCCTACCTAAGGGCTTGTTTAATCTGAACATTGCCTTGTAATTTTATTGAATTCTTCTTCTACATTTTCAACAAAAGTTACCTTTCAAAAAACGTAAAAACAACACACACCATGAATGACGTAAAACTGTTTGCTAATTCACACCACTGTTTGCCCACATATCTTTCTTGATAATTTGGTTAAATTATGATTTGTCTTCACAATTCTACATCATAGACACTGGTGATATTGAATAATTTTTGTGTCCTGGTGATATTATTTGAATGGCCGGCTTGAATCCGTAAGGGATTTTTGTTATGTTACTGTGTCACGTGACATTTTCGAAGCTTATTCGAATGGACTATTGCAGAAAAAGTTACACGAATCGTTAAAATTCACATGATTTACTTTAAATTGTTCATTTGATTTGGGTTTACCACAGTACTTTAAGACAGTTCACTCTCATAAACCGCGTGTGAACCTGACCTGTAGAGGAAGTCAGATCTTTGGAGCCATTGGCAACAAATAAAGTCAAGGCAGGACAATCACAATAGGTAAAAACAAGAACGCAACAAAATATCGGTTCCCCCTTTTATCCGAGAGCACCAAACCGTCTCTTCCAACAGCCAGTGAGATCCCCGGCACACAATGGTTTCTAAACTATCTAACCTATTATCCTTAAAACAAACCTTCAGTTTTAATTATCCTTAAAACAACCTACTTTTTTTCCAATTTATTTCATTTATTTATTTTGGTTGTTAGTTTATATATAGTTGGCGAATCATGCAGGACTACACTTGGGTGGTATCGATTCAGGTGCAGATTATCCGTAACTGGTATAGAATATCACAATGTTCATAAGGTGCAACTTCCTTTAATTTGACAGCTTTGACAATATTGTAACCAACTTGACGATGAGAAAATCCTATGAGACCATTCATGATCACCGCGGGGTATCCTTAAGGTGATAGAGACCCTTGGTACGAGTATTCAAATTAGAATTCAGCATTTTACAAATAGAAATGTTTCACACGAGTTCTTACCCCTTTGGAATGTCCGTTAACAAGGTATCGTTTAACTATATAGGCTATGTGGTCTGTGGTTGATTGGTGGTGTAACTACAATACAGGATCATCGGACAAAAATCTCATTAAAATCTACCCACGTCACATATATATGGGTGACAATCGTGCAAAGAGAAACATTTAAATCCTGATCTAATGTACCGTTGGGTAACAGTTAAAGATTATCTATGATAGGTGAAGAGACCCCCAAGACAGAGCTATATCTTAACGGTGTTTCCCCGCAGAGACAACTACCTGGGTTCTTGATGACACTTTTAACCTTTGACCATCTTAGATAGGTTATTTATCTTACCGCATAACAAGTTAACATCAACACGGGAATTGTCATAATTGAATTTCCTGACAACCACATTATAATCTAGTAAAACGTAAAGAATGAAATTGCAATACGTTCCTTGGATGCACAGACATGGAATTTGGTTTTGAGTTTAAACACGAGACTACAATGCTGAAGATTGATAGGTGAGTAATAGTCGTTTATTTATGCCAGAAACCGAGTGGTCTCGGTGACTGTACATGGGGGTTGCGATGCTATTAGTCTGTAAGTAGTGCACTGGCCTTTTTCGTCATTTGATTGTTATCTTGGAGCGATAACCCCCTTCTTAACCCTCAGTGCGCCAGAGATAATAAGACGAGAAAGAAACCCGATGGTTGCAGCAATGTTTCTTTAATTAGTTTTCGCCAGGTTGTCCACTAAACACCTTCACTCGTTTTAAACAGTGAATAGCAAATAATTGTACTTATTCCATTACAATTATGTTAACGAGATGAAGGTTGCATCTAAGGGATGCTGAATTTTAGGAATAGTTTCATGTTTCAAGTTCTTCTCTGATTGGTCCATTTATATAGAGACTGTACCGAGGCTATTTACTATTTAATGTGGCTATTTATTATTTACAATAGTGTTGTATGAAGTGAAATACTCTTGAGTAGGCCATTACACCCGGTGCATTGGTCAATCAATCAATCACTTAATCAATTAATAAATCAATCAACTAATCAATCAAAAAATAAATCACAAATCGTTCAATCAATCTAGTAATCAACCAACCAGCAAATCAATCAACTAATCAATAAATCAATCAATCAATGAATGTATATCTTGGTGTGATAACATATGCTTGTTACGGCTTGGTGTGTTTCATGCAAATCTGCAATGGGTAAACTATTTTGTCTGGATAATAGAACATCTGGACTGTATGCCACGTTTTTTCATCAGGTGTATTAATGAGAATCTACCTGTTTTTAGGTTGAATAATACAAGCTGTCTGGCTAAGGAATTGTGTGAAACTGTGTGATACCTTTATTTTTGAATGATGTTAGATGTTAGATATGTGTCAAATTAAGATTGAGAAGCAAAAGATGGCATGAATTGCAATAACAGTTACAGCAGTAGAAGTGTATTTGTGTCGATTCACTGTTACCAACCCTCAATGAATGGAGAAAAACTGTATTGGTTACCATTATCTTATTGTTTTAATAATGAAAACGAGTAATACGCTGTAATGTATGAGTTATCAAGCCAAAGCCATTCCAGTTTTTGTTTGTTTTGATAAAGGCAAGACCAAACGATAAAAAAAATTATCATCAGCTATCTGGGTCGACTGTCAGGGTGGTCTGTTAGCATGCATGGCTGATAAAACGTCGTTTATACGTGCCCATTCATACACAGTGCTGCTAATGCCGTCTGCTTTACAACAATCCTGTCAAAGATTATTTGCAAAGCGAACTTTTTTAATTCAGGGTGTAATGGACACAGTGCAAATGTAAACGCTTAAAATCTGGTCGGGAATCGTGTATGACAAATGTAATCCGATTTATATACGTTTGATGTCATAGGAGAATTTACAGCGCAAAATCAGGTTCTTTGATGAGTTGTAAAAACACCTTCATTCTATAAATCATTCTATAAAACACGAAATGTCTTACACTTATACTGTTTTGGTATATTCTTTGCTGAGAAAAAAAGCATTTATATTTTGTCGGACTGCCAAGACCATCATAAAGATATCATAACCATTACCTCCCTTGATAAAATGATGCGGGGCACAAATTCACTTGTTCAGAAAATTATAAAAACTTCAACTATTCTCGGATCCGCCATTGCATATACCATATGGTTTTTACTCCATACAACACATGGGATTTTCATTTGAATGGGTCGCCAAATGTATAGACCGGTGATTTAATGTGGGTATGAACGATTCATTCAGCCGGAAAACCTTACAAACTAACACCGGACAAAATTGTTAAATAAAATCGTATTTTCATGCGTAAAACTCAATGGTCAGAGAGATAGAGAGAGTGGGAGAGAGCAGCCATTGAACGTCCATTGAAAGGTGAAGCAATGATCAATAAGACTACGAAAATGTATCATACAAATTTACGGTCCTGTTGTAATCAATCGGCAGGGAAATGTTTTTCTAAGCCCTTACTGACGCGGTATATAGGAAGGGGCATTGTGTATATATGTAGGACTCCATTATTTGTAACCAGAAAGCTGTTTTTAAAATTTGCGAGTTTTAATTTAAGTTAAAGAGATAATTTGTTTGTCTTCTTGGAGTCCGAGAGGTCCAGCAACACGTCATAAAACACTTTTAGTGAAAGTCATGCCTTAACAGCTGTAAAAATGAAAAAGTAATTTCCATCTATAATTTAAAGGAATAACCCACATACAATAAGACAATTTCGAATCGTCTTTTCATCAAATAATTTTGCTATGCGAAGTCTGGCTTAATTCCGTATTTTTTAAAAACTAAATACCCCGTTAAAAATGCTTTTGATCCGCTCCTGCTGATCCATGCAAGAAGAAAGTTCAAACAATAAGTCCGTTTAGAAACAAGAAGTAAAAAAAATAAAATTTTGTGTTTAAAGAATAGTGCACTCATTTAGACATAACGCCATTTTGAGTGGACTATATTTTCAGGTCAGTGACAATTTGAATAAGGTGAAGAGGTTTAGTCGGCCGCTGAGGACCCGAACACGTCTTAACCTTACCGTCCAAGACAAAACCTTCAGGCAAAGTTTAAACCGGACAGGTCTATATTAGCCGCCCGTAATTGGGTAAATAACGTATTGCTTGAGATCAACGGCTTGATTTATGGCCTAAGTAAGCGATTCGGTTAGAAGCAGTGATCTAGATAATTTTATGTTCCTTTTAATAGGAAAGATAACTTTTTCAAGAAAATTAATTTAAATAGCACAAGCTACAAATAATTCCGTGACGTCTGCTGAGAATCGGCGAATATTTGTAATACGGGTTAATACTAACGTCATTTCTGTTGTTTTATTTTGTGTTTCTATACAGCTTTTCCGATTCTATAATGACAAATATATATTTATAAAGTGTGCCTAAATTAATTGTATTATAAAAATAATTCTTTGTGTGAGCGAAATGTGATGAAATAAAGGTGTGGGTAAAAGGACACGTTTGGGAGTATAGTGTATGTCAAATGGTGATAATGTTTAGAGTAATAGTTCTGGTCAACACATGGGTGGATAGACTGTATATCAACTACAACTGACCTGGAATCTAGTTCATTGCACTTATGTCCTCTACTTATGTGTGGTTGATATTTGCAGCTATCAACTTAATTTCCATGTCCTCTGGCAATAGATCATTTACTCCGGTCTGTGATCTTATACCAAACTGCAAACAACTAACATACTAAACAGTAAAAGGCCAGTTAAATTACGCTTGAAACCGCCGCTAAAGATAAAACAAGCCCTAACTATAGAGAGCGCTGCGGACCTTTTCCCATCTCTATTGCTTGGGAACACAGAACTTTGTAACGCATAAAAGACAACACGATTCTTCAACTTTATAGGAAGCATTATTTATGTTTTAATAAATTATAAGTCATAGTTTGTTCTATTCGTGTCTTTGGGCTAAACACATTTCGTTTTTAAAGAACAGGTTTTTTTTGTTCATGCATACTTTGTAACTTTTTAGCTATAATTATCTTGTGTCTGTCTTCTTTATTTGTTATATTCGTTTCATTCGATGTATTAAAGCCTACTTGGTACCACATGTATACTGCATAGTTCAATCAATTTTTTTAATTATTTATTTTAGTACATATTTCCATAGTTTATAAAAGTTTGTAAGTCAGATCAAATAGAGTATCAGTTTAGCTATTTTTTTTTATAAACAAAAATAAATTTATCAGTACATAAAATATATCAGTTACAAAACAAAACAAGTTTATTTTATATCACTTTGACAGGTGTAATAAAAAGAAAGTCAACGTATTGAACTAGATAATAACCTGTGTATATTGGCCTGCATTTAAACTAGCCATTATTGTGCAAATAACCAGAGGGCTTCCCTTTATATTTGCCAATTCTGATAACGTATAGACCAGCATATCTTCGCTGTTTTCCTTGAGTACACGTGTTTTTCGACCGAGTTCTCTGCGGTCATATAACAGTCAACACATAAGAGAGACAAGTGAAATGTTTTGTGTATGCTCGAAGAATATAATGCAAACTTCAGCTTATGTGCCCATTTCCCTGAAAGAAAATGTCAGTTCAGGGTCTCGGCTCTGGACTATGTTCTCCCGTCAGGAGTGAGTTTGTCGGGCGAATGTGTCAGTCATATCTCACCGGACCTCCCTCTCTATTTTCACAGTATCATAAAATCAATACCTTAACAGCATTTTAACAGTACCGAAAAAACTCTCTCAGCTCAATGACGAATAAAACTCAATACATCCGGGTATGAAGCAAGAATAGGTCGCCGTTGAGTGTTTTAAAACCAGGAACATCAGATAAAAAAAATTAATTGCCTTTGTTATATGAAATTATTTCAAGCGTTTAGTTTAATAAAGTTTTACCTTTCTTGTATACGCTAGTATACATTTCCTCAATGTTTTAAGACAAGATGTCGTTCGACTTTTTGAGATAAAAACAACTTACTTATATTTAAAATTTTCTTTAATTTACTTAAAACTTTTCTATCTTTTTTCTATATTAAAAATATAAGTTTGTAACGTGTTCTTGTTCTGTGATGAAAATCCATAGTCACACGAGGTACATGTAAGTTATTTATACTTTTGACCTGTGTGGGCATACTTTGATATTTATACAGGTCACCGCTAGGAATCTTTCCAATATATGCTTTAGCTCAACACGATGGTGATATTTTTGGGGGAGAACACTATCTCTCGCTGTCACAGTTGACTAGGCTGGGAGGCCTATGTTATGAAGTCCTGTACCATCTCTAAACAACAGTCACAATAGCAGTAAAAACTTACAATATAAATTAATTACAGTATAAGCAGTTAATTTCTCTGTAGCCGGCTGGGTGGTTGAGCTGTGACGGGGCTCAGACGTCTCGCAAAAATCTTTCCCTCTTTTCTCTATTGTTTCCTGGCCAACCAATCAGGAGCCGGGGATAGTAGACTCTTTCTCGTGGAGAGACGAGCTGGTTGTTAACTTCTTCACTCGAGCATTGTGCTGTCCCATTCTGTTGAACAGAGGCCGCGTTCTGGCTCTGCTGCAGGCCTGTTTACTTCACCGACGAGGTATACCGAGAGAAGACTGCCGAGTGAAACCTCTAATTTTCTATGGGACGTCAGTTTGTCTATACACACGCGCTTATGCACAGCAGCGAAAATAATAACTGAAGGAATGTTGTAGAGGCACAGATAGTTTAATAGTTTGTTAAGATTTGATCAGTATTCCGCGTACACGGGAAAATTTGATCCGTTGTTAGTCCGTGGATCACGTGATTTTCTCAGGTAGGAGAGGCGTCCTGTGGGCCCTCTGTTATCTGTGAGAGTGTCCCCCGGGGCTTGTTGCCACTTCACGTAGAGGAGATCATCCACTAGAACTAAGAGGAGATAAGACGCCATCATCGCCCCCCTCCCCACCGGGATGATCGGGGTTGGCTGAGTGAGCTAAACAATATGATACCTAACACGAACCTAGATCGCCGACAGTTTCATAAAGCAGGGGATATACCTGTGTGGTTAACAAGGCAGGTCGATTGGACGTAACGGCTGGAAAACTTGTCACAGGCTCGGAGAAGTTCGATAGTTGAAGCGACTCTGGTGTTTTAACTGTAGGCCTATCTAAGTTTTTTGCTCTTAGATGAAAGAGCTTTATGACTATGTAGATCTTAAGCTCAACACAAATATTCGGATTTAAATACTTTGTGGATATTTTCTGAATTCTCAAAAATTTTCAGCTGACTTACTTTAATAGTTCAACTGTGTGTTAAGGTGTTTTAGCGAGCTGTGTTCTCGGAGTGAGTCTATCTTATAGTCCAGGTAGGGGTGTGATTGTGAAACTACAGCCCTTAGTCCCCAACTTGGATTGTTACCATTTTACCGTTTTGTGGGCCTTACGGAATGGTCTAAATGAGAGTTACCGGCTTGCCTCTCAACCCACGGGTATGTTTGAGATGGCTGTGGTCCGACCGTCCGTCTTTCCCAGTTTTATCGCATTATGAGGAAAGGCGCTTCTTATAACCTCGGCCAATACAGGTGAGATTATTCATGTTCAAATTAACTTTAATGCGATACTCAGAATATGTGAACAGGTGAACTACTAAACAAACAGTGTTCTGTCGCATGCTGTCTATTGCCTTATAATACAAGTCCACGAGATACATATTCACATCAATTGTTACACGAACGAAATAGAAACACAGCAAAGTGCGGAATTATTTTAATAAAGATTATGGTTTCTATAAGTTCATGACTTGTTAATATAGTAAGATGGTTTTTAAACAATTTGTCTGTCTTTAGCAGCCTTCAAATATGTTTGCATTTAAAAATAGCTAGATCGAATCTATTACTAAATTTTTTTTAATAAGTAGCTAATTTACACATTTCTAAAACAAGTATTTTAATACTTTAGAGGAGTTCAATATATTTTTCAGTATATTAAAGATAATGAAATATATATTTGCTCCACGACAATACACCATATATGAATGAATTACCCTGCCACCTTCATTGACTAAAGTGAGATGCTAGTTGATGACGCTATTTTACCCGATGGTGGGGTAAAACACTCGGGGGAACGGTGGTAATTTATACATGCATGCAGTGCAGATTTTTCGCCTCAGCGCTGCATTCCTACCCCGGGTATCATTATTGTAACACACATTTATCACCTCTGCAATTATAAAGCATTGTGCTGGCCCTGTCTCCTACATATGGGTGACTTTTTAACCCTGTAGGTATGGAGAGGTTCAAATGGGATGGCCAAGTTTTACGGCGGACAAAGAGCCGGGGCCTGCAGGCTTCATGGGTCAACTGTTCAAGGCTTTAGTATCGTCCTAATTGATAACAAACTTGCTTACATCTTAATGTATAACTCTCTTTCAAATAAAGGTTATTATTCACACCTTTATTTGTATCAACTGGTGGTATCTCTTCAGGGAAACTCGAGTTCTTTCCTCTCGAAACGAACCACAATCGTCCAGGACAGATTTGAGCTTTTTGAATTGATCTCCATTATCCAATAGACACGTCGTTCAGATACAAAAACAAATATTCTCTCTCTTTTTTTTTTTATAAGTGTCATTTTTTTTAAACATATGGATCAAGTTTTTATGAACAGGGACATACTTAATGTTTTAAAACTTTTGTGATGCGATACAAAAGTTCAATGTACATGTACTTGAAAATGAGCGAACGAACTGATCTGACTTGAAGCAGGACGAGACGGGCTTGGAACTGTATTGAGTTAGTACGTTAGTTCACTACCTATGGACAAACATGGCTACCAGCGATGATATCGTAACCACGGTCTTGGATTTACCTCAGACTTGCACAATCATTTAGCCCAGGTGTCAGGTTCTAATGGCCCCGTGTTCTGGCCGGGGGACTTTATACTCCTCATGTATAGCGAAATACGAAATGAGAGCCGTGCTGGGAAGCGAACTCTTTAAGTGATTTTAAATCTTTAGTTGTGGTGATGAAAGAGGCAAGGGGTTGTGGCATAATAAGCAAACACAGATAGTTCACATGTACTACTCATCAAGCACGATTCAGCTCGCTCGCTATTCGATACATAAAGTCTATGGT